>PVHX01003323.1:0-145741 GCA_004024805.1 Geosciurus inauris | reverse complement strand
CAGGTGAAAGAGGTTTCTTTTATTTACTCTTGGTCTTGGAAGAAAAGTGTTAGACATTTCTCTATTAAGTTTGATGTCAGCTGTAGGCTTATTTTTTAGATAAGCAATTTTAAATTGAGTAATGTCTCTTTGACTTCTAGTTTGTTCAAGTTTCTTGTATAGTATTGAATTCTATCAAAGGATTGTTTGCATTTATTGAATGATATGATTTTTCTTCTTTATTTTCCTTGTTACAAATCACACTGATTGATTTTAAAGTTATACCAACTTTGTGTTTCTGATGTTAACACAAGAATTTAGTCTTATTATGTTTTCATTTTTTGATAAAACTTTAGGCTTCATCAATTGAAAATGTTTGCATTTATGTGAATAAGGAGCACTTTCTAAAATTTTCTTTTGTTGTAATGTTTACTGCTAGGTTTTGGTATCAGGGTTATACCAGACTCATGAAAAATTGGTACACATTCCAATTCCAAATAGAATTTTCTGATTCTCTTTTTGAAAGAGTATAAGTTGTTGTGGTTTATTTATGAGGTGTTCCCCGAAAGCTCCTGTGAGAGATAATGCAAAAGTTTTCACAGGTGAAATGATAAGATTGTGAGAGTTGTAACTGAACCTGTGGATTAATCCATAGATATGGATTAACTGGGGGTTAACTATAGACAGTGTGTGGCTGGAGGAATTAGGTCACTTGTGTGGGGTATGCCTTTGGGAATTTACTTTGCCCCTGGTGAATGAACCTCCTCTCTGCTTCCTGGTTCCTGGTTGCCATGCCCTGAGCTTCTTTCCTCTGTTAGACCCACCACAATAATGTTCTGCCAGTGGTATGGAGTTCACTGACCATGGACTGAAACTTTGAAACCGTGAGCCAAAATAAACTTTTTTTTTCCCCCTACACGTTTCTTGTCAGCTCTTTTGGTCATAACAGTGATAAGTTAACTAAAACAATTTTATTATTTGACTCTTTAATGTTTGAAAGGATTTTGCCAGTGAAGCTATACAGCCTTTAGAATATTCTTTATAGAAAGACTTCTAGTTATTGTAGAACCATTACATTTTTATGTCTTTTTGTGTCCGTTTTAGACATTGTGGGTTTATTATTTCACATAAATCATTGAATTTGTCAGACTAAGCCTCACATTCCTTCATCATCTTTTTAAAATCTGCAAACCATGTTCTGATGCTTCTCATTTCTTCCTAATATTGACAATTTGTATCTCTTCCTCTTTCTTGATGAGTCTTGCTATTGATTACCTCAAATTTAAAAAAAAATTTTTTTTCAAAGAAAGCAACTTTTGGCTTCATTAATTTTCTCTACTGTTTGTTCTCCTTTTAGATCATTTCTGTTATTTTATTTGCTTTTCTATCTTCTGTTTGGTTTAATTGCTCATCTTTTAAAAAAGCTTCTTTACTTAGTAGCTTGCTTAAAACCTTTCGCCATTTCTGATTTATGAATTTAAGGGTACTCATTTTTCACTTTCAAGATGATGTTTAAATCTATTCATTATTACTGAGTCAAAATATTGTCTAATTCCCTTTGTGAATTTTTCTTTAGTTTATGGACTATTTAGAAATGTTCTGCTCAATTTCACATATTTTAAAATTTTCTAGTTTTCTTGCTGTTATTTATTTCCAATATCATTCCATGATGACCTAAGAATGTATGCTGTGTGTTTTAAATATTGAATACATTTTAATGCATGATTTATATGTAGCATAGGGTTTATTTTGGTAGATGTTACATGTGTACCTGAAAAGATACATATTCTGAAGTTGTTCCAGGTAGTGTTTGGTAAATGTCAGTCACATTAGTTACTACCATGGTCTACAGATTCCACATCCTTACTGATTTTTGTCTTTGTGTCTTATTAATTTTTAAGAAAATATTTCACTTATTATAAAATACTCCTCTTTATCCCTTTTTTTAAAACATTTTTTTTTAGTTGTAGATGGACACAATTTCTTTATTTATTTGTTTTTATGTGGTGCTGAGGATCGAACCCAGTGCCTCACGCATGCAAGGCAAGCGCTCTACCACTGAGCCACAATCCCAGCCCCTCCTCTTTATCCCTTAATACTCATTTTTTGAAGACTATTTTGCTATTGATATGATTGTTTTATGATTAGTATATGCTTTGTCTGTCTTTTCTCATTTTTTCATGTTCAGCCTATATGCCTTCCTATATAATTTTAGTGCAACTCTTCACTGAAACCTGTTTCTTTCTCTGGAGTGTTTAGTCCAAATACTTTGAATAATTTCAAGAATATGTTGGGTTTATGTCTATCTTCTGGCTACTGGCTTCTATATATACTGTCAAGCATTTTCTCCTTATGTATTTTTTGTGCTAAGTATAGTTTGTGTTTTGCATTTTTTCATTTTCTCTGTTTTGGAATCTATTAATTGTAGGCCTTTGTTTTATTTTTCAATGCTTGCTTTGAATAATTAACTTTTTACTGATTCAAAATAGCATTATATCTTAACATTTATACTTTTATTTTCCCAATATGCTAACATCATATATTTAAGTTCTATGAATATCATTATTCATGACCCTAAACAGTCAACAGGCAAATAAATTAAGAAATCTATAACCTATTTTATACACACACATCTTAACCATTTCCATTGTCTTCATCTTTTCTTGCATCTGGATTTCTTTAATGGATTATTCTTTTTTTTTTTTTTTAATATTTTACTAGTTGTTGATAGACCTTTATTTTATTTATTTATTTTATGTGGTGCTGAGAATCGAACCCAGTGCTTCACACATGTAAGGCAAGCGTTCTACCACTGAGCCACAACCCCAGCCCAATGGATTATTCTTAAACTCAAATAAATGCCCTTAAACTCTTCATGAAAATATGTCAGCTTTTAACTCAAATATGTTAATTTATCTCCTTTTTATGAAAGATATTAGGGGAGGATATACAGAATCCTAAGTGCACAGTTAGCTCCCAATCTGCAATAGTGGGAAAGTATCATCTTTTTCTTTGTCTTTTTTCTTGACACTAAGAGAGCCATCCTTCTCATTGTTACTAAATGGATTACAATGTGCCATTTCTCCCTAACTGTGTATAATAGTTCCTTTATCTTTGATTTTCAACAGTCTGGCTATAATGCCTGTGGGTTTTCTTCATTTCATTTGTTTTTTTTTAATTTTTTTACTTGGGGTTTGGTGAGATTTTTGTTTCTGTGATTTTGTTTTTCATCAGCGTTAAAAATATTTTGACTACTGTCTCTTCAAGTATTTGTTTCCTCCCCTACTTTCTCTCTCCTTTGCTTGAGGGATCACAATTATATATTACCATTTGTTACATGATACTAGTCCCAGTGCTATGCTCTGATTTTATTTTAATTTTTTGTGTTTTGTTCTGTTTCAATTTAAATAATTCCTGTTGATTTGGCCTTGTATAAGTTGAGTTTTATTTTGTTATGTCTAGTTTAACCAAAGATCTTTTGTACTTTCTCTAGTAATAACTTTCTTTGGTTGTTTTAGATTTCCCTTTTCTCTGTTGTGATTCTCCATCTGTTCCCTCGTTTTCACCATATTTACATGAGCCCTTTAATTTACCTATAATACCAGTTTTAATGTTCATTAAACTAGAGTTAAATAATTTTATTGCTGATTCTAGTACATAGGACATCTGTAGGTTTGTTTCTATTTTATTTTTTAAAATTTCAGTTTGGTTTTTTCTTTAATTCATACCTTGTATATTTTAACTGCATATGGGACATTATGGTTAATATGTTGTAGAAAACTCTAGATTATGCCATCGTATCTGAAAAAATGTTGTATTTCACTCTAAGAGGGAATTAGAAAATCGGCAGATTGCTTTGATCTGATTGAAGCTCTAAGTGTCCTATTAAGAGCCCTGGCTTTGTCCCTAGAACTAGGACAAAGCCTTCTATCCCTATAGGTAAAGATTTCATTGGAAATTGCAAGGTGTTTGCTAAATGTGTCTAACTTCCTGTGACTTGGAGTCCAAATTCTGCTTAAGACTTTCTCTCAGCTTGCAGTGTTCTTCTGAGTTCTCTTTGGCATTACCTTGCACAGATGATAATATTAGACATCTGCCAAATATTTGAGGAGACTTTCTATTCAATTTTGGCGCTTCTTTCTTTAAGAAGATTACTCCTCAATCTTCAGAAATTCCAGTAGCTCCCATATCCAACCTCCGTCTCTTCATCCCAGTAAAACCGTCATACAAGCATGAAATTCTTTTCCTCAATTACCACTGCACGGCAGGGATTACTCTAGCAGAAGTTATCTAGTTGCAAACTCTAATAATTTCTTTTCCTTTTTTTTAAGCATTTTTTCCTTTCTAATTTTTGTTACTCTCTACTTCTTTAAAACTGTTAGTTTATGACATAGTTTTCATAATTGCCCTGTTTATAAATTGTTTTTAACAGAATGATTAATACTAAGTAAGCTACTCTATCTCTTTTGAAACTAGAATATTCAAGTATTCGTTTTTAAAATTAATTAAGCAAATTCTTTAAAAGCCAGGTACAACATTTTGTGTGCATTTTAATTTAATTACCAGAAACATCTTGTGAGGTACTTAGCATCTCATTTCTACTTTACAAATAAGAAAACCAAAGCACAGAGGGTGATGTTTCCTTCCACAAAGCACAGATAACTAAAAGGAAGCAGCCCTGGGGCTCAGTGTTAGGCAATATCCCCTCCAATTTAATAACTGTTATACATTGCACCTCAGACTTCGGTAAGACCAGTGGTTCAGCATTCGCCAGCATGCACATGGGTTCAATCCCCAGCATTGCAA
Organism: Geosciurus inauris; assembly: GCA_004024805.1. Classification (NCBI taxonomy): domain Eukaryota; kingdom Metazoa; phylum Chordata; class Mammalia; order Rodentia; family Sciuridae; genus Geosciurus; species Geosciurus inauris. The sequence continues at coordinate 140,956 of PVHX01003323.1, read as the reverse complement.
GACAAAAAAAAAAAAAAAAAAAATCCACTATGTATTGAATATCCAAACTTGCTCCTTCACCTTGTACCAGAGGGTGCTTAAAATGTATCTAAATCATTATTTCAGATATTAATATGCACTTTTTAAAAAACAAGATATTCAATAAATATTTCCTTTGGTTCTGTTGAAACACCACCCGCATGACTGATTTTGTACTTCTTGAGTAAGGATGTCTCATTTTTAACTTCCTCAAAATGTGAATAATCAGATCATTGAAATCTCTCAAATATGCATGTAAGGCCATTTGAATTGTTCATTGAATTATCCAAAATGGCTATCAACTGAGTTTATCTATGAACTTATGTTCTCAAATAACCTTATACTAAAGGTACATTTTTATCAAGGTCAAGTAGAAAATATGTGTTGGATTGGTTTTCCCTCCTCTCATTCATATTTCTGAAACCTCTGCATTTTCATAGGATAAGAGATTTTTAGACCTGAAGAAATATATTATTGAAGTTTTTTACTGTGTGTAAAAGACTGGCCATAGAGGTAAGGTGACACCATATAATATCACATAGTACTTAATGGCAGATTCACAATTTGTGTAAAACAAATTGTAACCTTTTTATAATTTTTTTAAAAAAATCATTCTTATATTGAAAAGATGGAAGGCAAGCATAACCAAGATTATATATTCTTTTTTTTTTAAATATTTATTTTTTAGTTGTAGGTGGACACAATAGCTTTGTTTTATTTTTATGTGGTGCTGAGGATCGAACCAAGTGCCTCCCGCGTGCTAGGCGAGCACGCTACCACTGCGCCATAACCCCAGCCCAGATTATATATTCTTGAAGTAGTAGAAATCCTTTGCCCTTGTCCACACAACCTCTGAAACTGGGTTGATTAATTCACTGGGATTTCATAAACTAGCTCTCTTGAATCAAATCTATATTAAATATTATGTCATTCAACTTTCCCTTGGCACACGACCTTCTTAAAAATCCATAAGTACTTTACTCTGTTATGAAATTTTATATTCTTTCAATTGCACAAGCCAATCATACACTTTATTTGCGGTTTCAGTGACATGCAGAGCTGAATCCAATAATGAATAAACGAGTCGTAATAAATATTAGTGTTATATTGAAGAAAACTGGGCAGAAATCACTGAAAATATTTGCAGATGTCTTAATGTCTTTTGGGAGGAGGAGAGCTGTATCTCTTTCAAGAAGTTATACCATCTAGATATAAACTATATTCGACATTTTCATCCCTGGTTTCATGTTTGCGACTTTTTATTTGTTTATTTTGTATAGCACTGCAACTTATAACAATCAAAACATAGAAACCACCAAATGTCTACCAAGAGATGAATGGAGACAGATTGCAGCATCATAACTTGCAGTCTGCACTGCCATGGACATTTCATCTTGATAATATTACAAGCATGCATCTCCATTCTCAAGGCTGATAATGATAACACTCAGCACTCATAAATTCTTCTTCTCGTTTTGGGAAGAAAAATTCATCATTATTTTATTTTTATGCAATGAAAAAAAATGTGGCCAAGAGAAGTGAAGTGATTTTCTCCAAGTTAAACAAATTGAGTGAGGATGAAAATTAAAACCCCAATTTTCTTCTTCCAAACAGGGCGCCATTGTCCTGTGGAACATTGTGTCTTCCTCAGTGGCTTTATGTGAGCATGTAGACAAGATGTTGCAAGCTAACTCTACTGAGCTGATGATAGGTCCTCCAAAGTGTCATCCACTGGTACTAGTGTGACACAAGAAGGGATATTAAAAACAATCCTGGTCTGAAAAGTATGGTAGATACTAAAATCTTTAAGGGAAATACCTAGGTAGTCAAGAGAACAATGAAAGCAGACCCAGACAAGAATGTCCAGATAAAGTGGGATATCTTAAAGGCCACTGACTCTAACATATGCTGGGAGATATCCATAGATACTGCTTTTTGCACATGTCAAGCTAGCTGTCCCTTGGGTTGCTGGCCATACAATGCAACAAAGCAAGTTCTGATGTCTATTTATATATATAGTCTAACCTGTAAAAGCCCTCTCCTTTTGGTACTTGGTGCAGAACAGAGCACCATGGAGAAGGTAAGTGCTACTTATCCCACTAGTTGCCGTTGGACAAAAGCCCCATGAGAGACAGGGGCAAAACTTTCTGGTGAAGCAGCATGAGGCATGGGAATTCTACCTGTCCAGCCTGTTCCTATAGGACCTTCCCTGTGAACAATTTTCAATCAACTCTGTCAGGCACACTGTCTCTGGATGTCTTCTATGGTCTCTTGGCAACTTGTCCCACTGTCCTAGCACTGCCTCAGCCCACGGTGCATCAGTGAGGTGACATCTCACAGTGCTTTTGATTTGCATTTGCTTGATGATTAATGAAGTTGATCATGTTTCATATACCTGCTGGTAATTTCTATGTCTTGTTTTGAGCAGTGTCTATGTAAGTCCTTTACCTTTTTCTTAATTGTATTAGTTTATTTTTCTTTCTATACTACTGAGTTTATTTACTTTGAATATTAATCTCTCAGCAACTGTCACCTGCAAATATTTTCTGCCAGTTTGTTGGTTGTCTCCTCATTCTGTTATTTCTTTAGTTATATAAAAAATTTATTTTTTGTAATGATTGAATTATAGAATAAATCTGTCCATTAAAGGATAAATGGATAGAGAAAATGTGTATATACAAAGTGGAATACTATTCAGCCATTAAGAAGATAAAATCTTATCATTTTTTAATAAAATAGTTAAAACTTGAAGACATGTCAGCTGAAGTAAGTGCTTCCTATTATCTTATATTGCACTTAGATACAGAAAGTGAATGGTAGTTTCCAGAGACTAGGGGTGGTTTAAATGGAAGATGATAATCAAAAAGTATAAAGCCTCAGTCAGACAGGAAAAATAATTTTGATTTTTTATATCTATTTCACAGCACAGTGAACATAGCTAATAATTGAGTATTGTACATTTCATTATCACTAAGAGTAAATCTCAAATGTTCTTGTCACAAAAGAATAAAATGTTTGATATTATAGGTAAGTTAGTTCAATTTAATCATTTAACATTGTATGACAAATTATAACATCACTTTGCACCCCATAAATATATATGATTACAGTTTATCAACATATAATAATTTTTTCAAGGTGTGGGATATGTCTTACACAAACCCAAGAAAGTATTTTCTTCAATGCTAAAATTATGTGAGGTTTTATTGTACTAATATACATGTAAGTTTCTGAAAAGAAGAGAAACATTTCCCCAAATCATTTGACCAGAGGATCTTTTCTCTTCTCCCCAAAAAGTATTTATTATAATAAGTATTTGGTATAATGTGCCTAGAAAAATTCTTCTTTGGAGGTTTAATTTCTCACATAATCCCCAGGACACTGGGGCAACAACATGAATTTATAGAAAAAAAGAATGGACATTAAATTGTATGTACATTTATAATAATTTGCACCTCAGGTACATCTATCATCAACTCCTGGTTCAATAGTGTCACCAAGGGCCATATTGTGGGACAGAAAGACAGTTAATCTTCCTGATGGTGGCCTCAGTGGATGGAGATATATTCCAAGACTTCTAGCTCCACTCTACGTTGATGAGGCACTATCATTCTTAATCTCATTTAACTGCCATGTCTTTTGAAGTGGCTGACTTTTAAAAAGATTGATAGAATCCATTATTGCATGCGAAATTTTAACTGAGTTTAAGCAGCTACAGAGCCACCACTATCTGGGAAAATTGCCATGTTGTTTCCAGGGAAAGAAGTCCATGAATTGACAACCTTTTTAAGTCTCTTCCAGTTAGAGAATGAACCCTCCCCACAAAAATAGATTGGCCCATTTTCATTCCTCTGGAAGCACTGATTTTAGTTGCCAATAGAATAAAATATTATATCAAATATTTTAGACAGCAAAACACAATACCAATCACTTCTCTTGAACTTGTTTATAAGAGGAAAAAATTCAACCTGATTCAGATCACTGAATGGATGATGGTCATTAATATATATTTATCATCTACTTTTTTTTTTTTTGGTACCAGGGATTAAACTCAGGGGTACTTGACCATTGAGCCACATCCCCAACCCTATTTTTTGCATTTTATGTAGAGACAGGGTCTCACTGAGCTGCTTAGTCGCTTGCGGTTGCTGAGGCTGGCTTCGAACTCATGATTCTCCTGTCTTAGCCACCTGATATCATCTACTTCTTTATATAAAGTATTTTTTATTTCAATTACAGAATCAAAATAAGAATTATTTTGTCTATTGGAATTTTTCTATTTAATGGTAATACTGCAGATAATAAAAAATAAAGTTCTTATTACAAGGAACTTGAAATTGAATCAGGAAGAATTATAAGGACAAATAGTTACTATAGCGCAAGGCAGAAGGCAGTAAGTTATTTCTGAACAAAAGGAAAACACAATGAAATGGGAAGAAAAAAATCACATTCTACCTTGTGAAAATAAGGGAAAACATTGTAGAGTGGGTGGGTTTGGGCTTAGTATCATGAGAGATATAGTTAGTTGTTTGTTTGTTTGTTTGTTTTTTTTGTAACAGGGATTTAACCACTAAGCCACATCCCCAGCCCATTTTTTACTTTTTGTTTTGAGACAGGTATCAGTAAGTTGCTTTGGGCCTCCCTAAGTTACTGAGGCTGGATTTGAACTTGCAGTCCTCCTGCCTTACCCTCCTTAGCTGCTGAGATTATAGGCATGTGCCACAGCATCCAGCTATTCAGATTTTACATAGCATAGAACAGGAGTCTCAACACTGATTAAACATTACTTCTTCCATTGAGAATTTCCTGATTTTTTCTCTGTGCATTTGAGTAGAGGACAAAATATATTGGTGGAAATATGGAAAAGTAGGTGTGTTGGTCCAGGACATGAATCCCTTTGGATGCTGCTTTTATTAAACAGTGATAGAACACTGAAGGTTTTTAATTAAGGAAAATGACACAATTAGTGACAAGATAAATCTGCAATCATGTTTGTGAAAGAGGAATGGGAAAAAAATGAACTGGGAGCAGGGGTAAGTACAGTGCTTCAGGCAAATGGTCCCCTACTATAGAGTTAAAGTGAGAGCTGAATGGCAGAGATGTGTAAGAGGGATTCCAAAAGCAGAAATGACAAGACAGGAATGGATGAGTCCTAGATGGAGAGGGACAGCTGAAAGACTAAACCTCAGCTTTTAAGCCTCAATGAAAGAAAATCATCATTTCATAAACCAAAAATAAGTACAAACAGGGGGAAAACCAAGGTGTGGAGAATATTTAGTGACTATATTTGACATATTGGGGAAAATTCCTGGTTCAGTTTTGAAAAGAAGGATTGAAATTTGGACAAGAGTTATAAAAGGCAAAATTTACAGTTAAGAACTAGTACAATATGAGTAATCCACAATAAGACATGGATAATCAGACTAGTTGCTGGCCATACTTAACTGGCAAAATTGATCACTGGAATATCTACCCTGAATTGATAGAAAGGTGATTAAGGCCATCCAGGGAGAAAGCATACAGCAAAAAATGGTTGGGAGAATGTTTGAGAGAACTTTTATAAAAGAATCTGTTAGAAGTAGAACCAAACAAGACAAAATTATTGGGAAAAGAGGGTATAACACTGAATAGACAAACTCAGTGTTTCTAGGAGCCATGTTTATATAATTGAAAATATGCCATTATCAATTGTCTCTCATTCTCCACTTAGTTTATGCATGTGACTTATCTCTAACAACCTTATGTATATGAAGAAGGATAACTTATCTCCAATATGCATATATCTCACAGTGTTTTAGGTCCTCATGCATGTGGATCATTGAAAATTTCAATTAGCAAATAAAGCATACACATCATAATATATAATGATGTATATTCATATGTTTTGCATAATTGGTGGTCACAATGTGGGATAGGTTACACCAACGCAAAGGACTGCATTTTATATATGAAGCTCAGAGAGATCAAGTGGTTTGGTTAATGCCTCTGCCTTAATTGATGGAGGATTCAAGGATTCATTCTGGTCTGCTGGATTCATCATTCAGAACTCTTTTCTAAATGCCCTGCTAGTTTACCTTCTACCCCTGTTCCTCTGAGTACTTCAAATGATCAAATATTCTTAGAATTTACCCTGTGTTTGCTTTCATAGTCCCTTCACCAAATATAGCAATGACCCCTCTCTCACCCTCCTATGCCATGCTATAGACAATCTTTCCAGGGATTAAGTTTCTGCATCTTTCCCTCTAAATTATACCAAGTTCAAATAACTTTGCAGGAAAATAGGTTTTTGTCATTGTTTCTCTTTTATTTTATATGGTTTTTGATCATAGTGTACAGTAGAGATATTTCACCCTTGCTCACTGGTGGATAGTAAAAGATAATACATTTCCGCATTAAAACCATATGCCAGAATGCCAGAGCAATTGCTTCAATCAGAGCAAGAGAAAGGCTACTGAGGATTAAAATTGTCCTCGTACAACCTTGTAATGAATTTAAACTAGAATGACTTCCTGAATCCTCAGCTCTTGACTTTGTTTAATATGCATGGCAAGTCTTTTCTGAAGACCATCAAAAGCATTTGGATTGATCCGATATTATAGGAAGCATATCCCTTTCAGCTTAGATATTGTCGAAGTGGAACTCACGATTGGGTCCAAGAAACTTCAGAGGAGAAGTGCATTCACAATGGCCCACTGTATCTTTGCTGCACGAGTCAAAACCTGTCTCCTAACATACATTGCAAAGTTGTTAGTTTAGCCCAGAATTTATGCAGTTCAAAAGTAAAATGTTTGAAAGATTATACCCAGGATTAGAAAATAAATATTTTATCATATTTTGCTTTCTTTGTGTAACGACAGGCATATTCTTAATATTATAAATATCACACATACATATATGTACCCTGAAATGGGCATGCATCTGCTGTATTTGATGTTGAATGTACCTATCTGCATAACATACATCACCATAAAATGGAACCATAACACATTTGCTGAATCAACATTTTTATATTCTGAATGCCTGAGTATACTACATACAGTAAAATGTTTTTGATAAAATCACAGACTGGTAAGAAGGACAATTGTTACTAAAATTATACATTTTTTAAGTTAAAAGGCAATATATTCTATTAACATCATATCACAAGTGAGGAAACTGAGATCTTGAGAATAAATTTGGAGTTTGTGCCTAAAGGTAAGCTAAGTTTGGGACTAAGATTGGGACTGTACTGCATCTAATCCTTTGATCAATGTTCTAACTATGACAATTGGTTTTTAAAATGAGGTCATTTGAATAAGTCATCTTTAATTTACAGATTGAAGATCAGCTTTCTGGACAAAACGAATCTATGCTAATCCTGCTCAATAGAGATTTTGTTATTACAACATCAGATCACATTTATTATAATTCTAACAGCTATATTTATTAAAAATTTATTTATATCAAAGATCCCATTAAGAAGTTTGTATAAATTATCTCTTTAATCATAAAAATCCTAAGGCATTATAGTATGCTGATCAACCCCCAAAATCATAGAGTCCTAGAGTTTAAGTAATTGCCCAAGATCACATATTTGGGGATTCCCATATCCTTAAATACATTTATCTATTTTAAAGGCATTATTATTAACTACATTGAACAAATGGTCATAGGAATGTGCATTTAAAATTTCACATTTTCAGCAAATTCAAGAATTTACCCAGAGGAAAATGATATTCCTACCTAGAAGGAGCAAAAACAATATGGAACCACAAAACGACATTTGGATGAAATTAATTATTGCTTATGAGATAAATGAGATAGTTCCCTATCACTTAAACATACTAGGTCTAATTCCATTCTTACCTAATATTTTACATGATATAACAAACTGTGTACCCCATAGTAAAAAAAACAAATCCAATTATAATTTGTCAAAGAGAAAGAGACAGAAAGAGAACTAAAACATGAGCTAAGGATTGGGCAGACACATAAATAGCAAGATCAAGGTTTAAAGTCTAATCATTTCTGGAGTTCAAAGGTGGCATGCTTGCCCCACAAAAGCTGTATCTCCCATTTATAACAAGTAGAAATATTTTGCTCCTCTGTTGGAATTCTCTCTCTCTGCTTCTTACACTCTTACTTTTCTGTCCAGTCCTGTTCAAACAACTTATTCTCTGCAGACTTTTGAACATCTCTACCTACTCTGAGACCTGCTGTGACCCAGACAGAACAAAATATACTTTTTACTTTCTTTCTATTTAGCACTTCTCTTTTACTTGTGGTATACAACACCTGTCTTCTAATATATTTACTAGCCAGTGCTCTACCACTAAGCTGCACCCCCACCTCTTTGTCTAACTCTGAATACTCACTACCTAGCACAGCTCTTCCCACAAAGTAGTTATTCACATTGTCCATGTGTACTTAAGTGGGGTTATTTTGTATTTAATAGCCCAGAATCATTATCCCATTATAAATATTCCTAGACATGATAAGATTATGCTCTGATAAACCCACTATTAAATTGAAAAGTAAGAACTTCATGTAACATACCTAACCTTCTAAACATCATATCTCAACCCAGCCTTCCTTAACTGTGCTTAGTACACTTTCATTAGCCTAAAATTGGACAAAATAATCTAATGCAAAGCTTATTTAATAATAAATATTGACTATCTCATGTAATTCATTGAGTATTTTACTGAAAGAGAAAAATTGAATGGTGACCTCATTGTAAAATTGAAGTATTTGAAGTATTTAAATCAAACCATAGTAAGTTATCTGTATTCTCATTATAATCCTCGGATTCAGTGGTAAATCATCTCTCCATGACTTTGACCTATGCTCTATCAGAACTTATGAGGACAGATGAGGTGAAGCCAGATGGCAACTGAGTAATACCTCTGGTGATGGTCTCTCCACAGACACCAAGTTCATGCACCAAACTACCTTCACAAAAGCTAAAGGAATCAGATGAGAGAATGAATGCCTCCTTTTATTATAACAAAATGAATAGACTTATTAAAGAAGATGGAAAGGAAGAAGTTGCTCATATCACCTCTTCTCCAACCTCAAGATGCCCTGCATGGACAAAGACATCTCTCAATTGGGGAAGGGAGACGGAATTAAATCCAGGCCTTGGACAAAACTCAGTACTAGGCTCACCATGGTGAAACCCAGTGCTGGGCAAAGTCCATGACTCCTTGCCCCAGGTCAACGTGCATAGACTGAGCATATGGAACTGCATTAGTCCAGGCTGCTTACAGCATCCACCAGCCCTCTTGCAACCTCAGGCAGCACAGCAAGAGCAGAACTCTACCTACTGGGAAGCAGGGCATGAGAGCAAGCACAGGACTAGGTCTCAGGTCAGGGAAGCTAGGACAGTGCTTTGCTTTGGAGCCCAGGGCCAGGCAAACTCCACTGAAACTGAATAATCCATGGGAACTGAAGACCTGGTACATAGAACAGAGCTCATAAATGGAGCTTCTGTGCTAACCCCAACATCAGGCAGAGAATTGTAAGCTGATAAGACAAACTCAAATTTTGGCCTGGATCATTTCTAGCCTTGAGGTGGGCTTGAGGCACTCCTATCATCCTGCAGAGACTGCAGGACTTTGTGGTTATGAGAGTCAGGTGTGACCCACCTTAGCCACAGCTTCAGTGGATGAGCAACTATCTTCACCAATTCTCCAACCTCAGACAGCACAGTTCCCAGCCACTGCTCATAAGTGAGGCTCAAGAACTGCCCTGGCATCAGGCACAAACCTAGGGGATGGACACTCTCTTGTATCAGCCTGCATCACTGCCAGGTGCAGGGTAGTCCTTTGTTGCTGTGAGATTCAAATGCAAACCAGGTTGTCATCCGCACAGGGACAAAGGCACTGCCATCACCAACACTGCCGCAACCTCGGACGGAATACTATGGCGCAAGACCCCATTCACCAGGGATAGGACAGGGTAGTGAGCACAAGACTTTTCCCTGGAACTTAGTGCTGAGCTGTTCAAAGTTAATACAAACCAATTCTAATGGCCCTCATCCTCATGCCTGTGCCTGTACCTGTGCAGGAAGTCTCTGAAATAGCTCCAGTGAGAGGGGAAAGTATGCAGCTCCAGCCTGTAGGATTTCTATTCCTCTCTACCACCTGTAGCTTTTTGCAGTAGTCTTGGGTCACAAGTGCACCTCAGCAATAGCAGTGTGTGACCTGGTCCCGCCCCACTGTTGTGATGGTCTTGACAGAATGTGGGCTCAAGGTATGACACTGTTTGCTGGCATTGATGCCTCAGGGTATGTCAGGAGCATGAAGCTGATCCATCCATTGTTTTTATCTTCCTAGAGACTGGAATAAATTTCTAACCCTTCAATATCCAGGTAATGACATATGCTAATAAGAGATTTCAGGAAAACATGATGTCACCTAATATGCAAAATGAGGTGCCAGAAACTTCACAGACAGTAATCCGTATGGGAAAACTCTCAGAGAATTAAAAGCAGTTGCTTTAAGGAAACTCCAAGAGTTTGAAGAAAATAAACTCAGTTGCAGTACTCTGGTACAGAAACTTAACAAAAGGATGGAAGCAATTTAAAAAATCAAATTCCTGTGCTGGAAAAAAAACACATTCAGTGAAATTAAAAATGCAACAGAAGGCACCGAGAGGAGGATAGTCCAAGTAGAGGAAAGAATGAGATTGAAACATTTTATTTGAAAATACACTATTGGATGGGAGAAAAGAATATAAAAATGAAGAAAGATTATAGGCACTTGGTGATTGTATTACAAAACCAGCTTTAAAAATGTAATAAAAACCACACCAAAACAATGAAGGAGAAACAAGATAGTCATCTTAATACATGAAGAACAGACATTTGATAATATTTAATATCTCTTTATGATAAAATGCTAAACAGATAAGGGGTAGGAGGAATGTACTGCCACATAATAATGACCATGTATAAATAAATGGATAATTTTATATGAAAAGCAGAAAAGCTGAAAAGTTTCTTAAGTTCTGCAACATGGCAAGGTGCCCACTTTTAATACTTTTATCTAACATGATTCTGAAAGTCCTCATCAGAATTATCAGGCGAGAGTAAGAAATAATGGATATCCAAATTGGAAAGGAAGTCAATGCATCATCCTTTGCAGATGACATAATCTTATATATAGAAACCCCTGAAATTTTCGATAAAAAAACCACCCAAACTAACAAATGAATTCTTCAGAGTGGAAGGATACAAAATCAACACAAAAATCAGTAGCATTACTATATGCTAATAGAGATTTATCTGAAATATAAATCAAGAAAACTCTTCTATTTATAATAACTACAAAAAACACTCCCATCAGTTACAAAAAAATCAACTCAAAATGAATTAAAAACTTAAAATATAAGACCTGAAGCTGTGAAAGAACTAGAAGAAAGCATATGGGAAGTGTTCCAGGGCATTATAATGCGAAAGGATTTTTTTAGACAAGATCCCCAAAGCACAGGAAATGAAAGCTTAAAGGTAGACAGAAAGAGTGAAAGTTCTCTACAATAACAATTATAACAGCAATTAAAGGGACTGAGGAGGACACAACAATGAAAGACATCCCATATGTTTGCAAATTGGTAGAATGTATATTATTAAAATGTCTACCCTACCCAGGGTTTATTCCAGATTCACTTCAATTTCTTTCAAAATATTAGTGACATTCCTCAGAGAACTAGAAAAAGCAATTTTAGCATAGATATCAAAAATGTGTACACACACAAAAAAATAAATAAATAAAAAATAACTTGAAAAGTCATAGCAAAAAAAAAAAAAAATCATTAAAACTACCTAGCTGGAAGCATTAAACTACCTAGCTTCAAAATACACTACAAAGCTGTAGTAATCAAAATAACATGGCTCTGGAATAAAATCAGACCTAGACCAATGTAACATAATAGAAGTCCTAGAAATAAAAACACTTATCTACAGCCAACTAATCTTCAACAAAAATGCTAAAATCATACATTGGAAAGAGGATAGTCATTTCAATAAATATTGCTAGGAAAATTGAAAACCTAAATGCAGAAGAATGAAAGTAGACCCTATCTCCCATCAGTTATATAAAAATCAACTCAAAATGAATTAAAAACTTAAACATAAGACCTGAAGAAGCCATGAAAGTACTAGAAGAAAATGTATAGGAAATGTCCCAGGGCATTATAAAGTGGAAGGATTTTTTAAGACAAGATCCCAAAAGCAAAGGAAATGAAAGCTTAAAGGTAAACAAATAGGATTGCACCAAACTAAAAACTTCTGCAAAGCAAAGGAAGCAATCAGCAGAATGCAGAGAAAATCCCACAATGGAAGAATATATCAGCAAACTGTTCATCTGACAAGATGAACAGAATATATAATTATATATATATAATTATATTCAAAATATAGAAGAATATATAATTATATATAAATATATAATTATATAATTATATCCAGAATATATAAGAAAGTCCAAAAAAATTATAGCAAAAAAAAAAAGTGATTTAAAAGTGAGCAGATTTTTAAAAGACATTTCTCAAAATAAAATATAAAAATTGCTGATAGGTACAAGAAAAAAATGAGCTATCATATCACCCTAGTAACATTTACTGTTATCAAACAGATTAAAGATAACAAGTGCTGGCAAGGATGTAGAGAAAAAGGAACACTTGTACACTGGTGGGAATGTAAGAAAAGTCATTATGGAAAATAGTATGGAGATTCCTCAAAGAAAATAAAAATAGAACTACTACTACTCAGTATATATCCAAAGAAACTGAAATCAGTATGTCAAAGAAACATCTGCCCTCTCTTATTCATTGCAGCACTATTCAAAATTGTTAAGAAATGGAAACAATCTAAGAATCTTTAAATAGATGACTGAATAAAGAAAATAGTGATTGCACATGTGCATGCATACTGCACAAATATAGTTGTCTTATGTATATTATATATAATATATATGCATATATAATATATATGCCTATGTACATATACATATATACATACACTATATACATACACACCTACACACAATTCTGCCATAACAAAGAATAACATCCTGTCTTTCCCAGAAATATGGATGGAACTGAAGTCTGAATTCACAGTAGGAATCAGTGAAATTGTTGAGTGTAAGAGAGGGACAGGAAGTGAAATAGAAGAGTTTCTTCAGGTAGAAACATCTTCAAATTCCTTGCTATGGAGTTTAAGTCAGTAACAGCTCCAATATTACCTACAGTCTCACTGCTCTCCAATGTCTTCAGTCTTGAGGATTCCTCTGCAGCCGCCATCTTAAATTTCAAACAACATGGTTTGGTGGAGGCAAGCAGCATGCCACTGCTGAGAGACCAAGAAATTGTAAGCACAGAGACTACCCTCAAAGATATGTTCACAAAGCAGTCCCCTTGCAAAGAGACTTGTCATCAAGATTTAGGACATATTCAACAAGAATAGCTCATTCTTCTTTTTGTGTCTACCTTGTCCTATTTACTGGTCAATTTTTAACTGATGCTTCAATTTCTCTTTATATTTGTTCCCTATGATTGTTGAAAGAGAGTACCACCAACTGGTGGCTTACAACCACAAAAATTTATCCACTCACTATCATGGAAGTAAGCAGTCCAAAACCAAGATGTCACTAGGGTCAGTTCTGTCTACAGACTATAGAGGAAAATATTTCCTAAGTCTCTTCCTAAGCTTCCAGTGGCTTGCTGCCAATCTTGAGTTTCTTAGGCTGATAACTTCTTCTTTTCACATGGCATTCTTCCTGCACATGTGTGTATAATTCTCCAGTATGACTTCATTTCCTCATTCTGAGGCCCTGGGATTTTGGACTTCAATATATAAATGATGGGGTATAATTCATCCCATAACATTGGCATCAGTAGCCTCATCTTCAAGACATGCGTTTTTGGACCATTATAGTTAATGCAACAATGCTAAAGAATAAGAACTTTATTAAAAACAAGTCTGGGAATCTGGGAATGTAATCTAGTTATTTTGAAATAAAAGTATAAAAAGAGGAAAGCTGAATTGATCCAATGACAAGGGAAGTATTTTGAAGGTTACAGCTGAGTCATCCTGATTACAACAAAACACAAGCCTTCGCGCACACTCACACAATTTCAGAAACCTTAAAATTAGAACTTACTGGCTCAGCTAACACCGCCTGGATTTGTTTCACCTGTGGAAATTTTCTAGGCCTGATTTGATTTTAATTTGCAATTTGAAAGTGCTAAGTCTGAGGTATGAGAAAAGACTGATTTCCCTATTTCTAAGTAAAACTGAAAACCAGAGTGACCTTCAATCATAATTTCTGAGAATAGGAATAGAAACAAAGTTAAATGCACAAAATATAGGGGACCCAGAGAGGTCATACTAAAAATAACTGTTTTACATTAAAATGTGATAAACATAGGGGAAATATTTATCAGGGAAAGTATGACATCACATTAGATCCTACAGCCTGAGTTGCTATCATTTGGGACGTAAGAACAAATTAATATTTGGATTGAAATATGCAGCCTTTCATTTCTATACTTTTTCACTTCATTTTAATTTGAATTTGATGAAAACAAGGAAAGTCTTACTCCAATATAAACACTGTTTTATTGTTTAGTTTTTAAATAACACATAAAAACTCTACATATTGATGGGATACATGTGATAGTTATGTATATAAACTGTAGTACTAAAATCATGGTAAGCATATGTATCTCCCAAGCATTATTCCCTTATGATACAAATACTCAATATTATTTTTTAAATACATAAAATTTACATAAAACAAAATTTATACATAATCATGTAGTACCATGTGGCCTTTTGATACATGTATACTTTGTATACTTTCTCATCAGGGCAAAACATGTCTATCTCTTTGGTTTCATTTTATTGTGGTGAAAATATTTGAAATATTTTCTTTTAGTGTTTTGAAATACACAGCACATCATCCTTATACTTTGATCATCCCAACATGCAATATTCCACCATAATCTATTTCTCTTATGTCCCCAGACTGGTAACCACCACTCTACTCTCAACTTTCATGAGGTCAACTTTCTTGGATTCCTCATATGAATAATATCTGGCAGTATTTGTCTTTCTTTTTTTTTTTTTTTTTTTTTTTTTTTTTTGGTACTGGGGATTGAACTCAGGGGCACTCGACCACTGAGCCACATCCCAGCCCTATTTTGTGTTTTATGTAGAGACAGGGTCTCACTGAGTTGCTTAGTGCCTCGCTGTTGCTGAGGCTGGCTTTGAACTCACGATTCTCCTGTCTCAGCCTCCCTAAGTGCTGGGATTACAGGCTTGAGCCACCGCGCCCGGCTCAGTATTTGTCTTTCTGTGCTTGTTTTTTTCACTTAACATAAAGACCTAGGGTTCTATTCATGTTGCCAAAACACAGGATTTTATTCCTTGTTTATTGCTCAATGATGTCCTCTTGTGATAACACATACCGCATTTTCTTCATGCATGTCACCAGTTGATGGACACTTAGGTTGTTTGCTGTTCTAAGCTACAATGAACACCAGAGTGCAGATGCCCCTTCAACATATTTGACAGTCAACTCTCTGTCACCATAGCAAGTACCTGAAATAATCAATTAATGATGAAAAAAAGGTTATTTTGGTTCACAGTTTTAAAGGTTCTAGGCAATGATTGATCACCTCCATTGCTTTGGGCCTGTGGAGAGACAGCCTATCATGGCAGAAGTGTGTGGCAGAGTGAATTTGCTCAACTCATGGCCAGGAAGCATAAAAGGGAAAGGAAAAGACCACTTGCACCACTTGCCTATAGCAGCAAGCTGGGGACCAAGCCTTTAATACATGGATCTTTAGGGGACATTCCAGATTCAAACTATGAAATTACTGATCATTTCCTTTGAATATATGCTCAATAACAGGATTTTGGATCATATGGTACCTTAATTTTTTATTTTTTGAACTCTCCATAGTGTTTTCCATAATGGCCACTAATTTACATTCCCTCCAACAATGTATGAGCTTTCCTTTTTCTCCACATATTCACCAACATTTGAAAAGCACCTTTCTTCAGGAGGACTTGGAATGACTTGTCATCCTTCCTGGACAACTTCCCAAGGAAGAAGCCATCAGTCAGGGAAATTTAAAGTAAGGAGCTGGATCAGCTTATTTTCTTTTCCTTCTACAAGCTTCTGTTACCATGATTAGGCTTTCAAGTAGATAGTTCTATCTCCATTTCACTAACTTTTAGAAAGTTGCTACAAACAATAACAGCATTAAGTTCCTTCACAAAATTACTTGGAGTATGTACTCAAAGAAGGTGGTAATTTGTGAAAGACCAGATTGAAATGGTTTTCATTCATAAGTGTAAATCACATGAATGAGCCTCAAATATTTAACTCAGACCCATGCTTCATCATTACAGTTCTTAATCTGAGCAGGCATAGAATGTAAAATACTAATTTTACCATATTTAAACTACGCATTTGTGACTGTGTACCACAGGAAGCACATACAAGTTATGAAAATTATATACCTTTTAAAATATCTGACATTGTCATCAATGAATTTGCTGTTACTGCAATTTATGAAAGTGTTTAACAAAGAAAAAAATCAGGAAAAGAGAACAGGAAAAGCAACTTAATTAGCATTTGCAAGGAAATATATCTGAAACCACTCTGCCTGAGAGAATGAAGATTTAAGGATGAAGGAAATTCAATCCCTGGACATGACTACATGGAAGGCAGCAGGCTCATGCCCACCTCCCTCTGCTATAATGAAGAGGGAATCCTCCTGGAGAACATACCCATGCTAAGCATAGTAAGTATTAGCACATGAACACATCACAGAAGCCAGTCCTTGCCAAGCTCACAGCCTTCACATCACATCAGCAAACTTCCTCATGCTTGCTCCTAACCAAGCTCATTCCTACCACCCCTAAGAGGAGCACTCTTTCTCAACATTCTACACCATATATAATTTTTCCTGCTCTAAGATTTTATATAAATGAAAGTACCCAGTATGTACTCTTCTGGGCAAAATTTCTTTCACTCAACATATTGGGAGATTTATCCATATGTTTGAGTGTCTCAGTAATCCCTTTCTGTTTTTTGAAGAATAATAGTCCATTCCATGTATGTTAGATGTGCCTCTCTGTGTATGTGTTCAAATTATTCTTCCATTGATCCATACATACATTGTTTTAGGTTCTTTTTCTCAGTTTTTTAAAATTATTTTATTTAACCTTTGTTTAATTTATTTATTTTTATGTGGTGCTGAGGATTGAATCCAATGCCTCATATGTACTAGGCAAACATTCTACCACTGAGCTACAACCCCAGTTATTCTTTTTTTTTTTTTTTTTTTACAGTTTTTGGCTATTATGAATAAAGGAACTGTGACCATGATTGTATCCATTGTTTTGTGGGACATACTTTCTTTTCTTTGGGGTAAATATCCAGAAACAGAATGGATGAACACATAAGTATTTATGTTATTTTATCTGAAATTATCAGACATCTTTCCAAAGTGGGGTTGTCACATCATAGCAAGATGTATAAGACTTCTAGTTGTGGGCTGGGACTGTAGCTCAGCGGTAAAGCGCTTGCCTCGCATGCGTGATGCCCTGGGTTCGATCCTCAGCACCACATACAAACCAATAAAATAAAGACATTGTGTCAATCTACAACTAAAAAATAAATAAATAAATAAATAAATTTAAAAAAAAGGCTTCTAGTTGCTCCACAGTGTCACCAATTTTGGAATTAACAATCTTTTAAAACTTTAGCCTTTTTGGTGGGGGTGTGGTAGTATCTGATTGTGACCTTTTTCACCATAACTGATAACCAGTAATGTTCAGCAGTTGTTGTGCTTATTGTCAATTTATCTGCTCTTATGCTTCATCTACTTTTAATTGAATTTCTTATCATTTTAGAAGATTTATATTTGAGATGTGTGTTTTAACAGACGTATGTTCTAGCCAGTATTTTCTTCCAGTCTACAACTTGGTAGCTATTTTATTCTAATAGCAGCATCTGGTTTTGCTGAATTTTCAAATATTTGGGGATTTCCAGATATCTCATTGTTATTTATTTCTAATTTGTCTTCTAATTTAATTTCATTAGTAACATCCCAATGACATTATTATTAGGAATTCAATGAATGTGCTAAGTGTACTTGACAAGAAGGTATGTTCTGAAGCTCTTAGTGATAAGGTAACAAAGTTTTCAAACACATGAAAATTTTTATTTCTTTTTCGATATAGAGTGATATTTTTCACAGATACAAATTTCTGAGTGACAGATTTTTTCCTTTTCTCATTACTTTAAATATATTGTTCCCTACATGTACTGTTTCCTACATGTCAATTATATCAAGGCAGTATTGTGTTATTCAGATCTATGTGCCTTTACCGATTACTTTGTCCTGCTGTTTTTTCTTTTTTCAATTACTGAGAGGGTACATTTTGTCTCCATATGTATTTATCTCTCCCTTTAATTTTGTCAAAGTTTGTTTTATGTGTTTTGAAATCTGTTATGATGCGCATACACCATAGGATTTTTATGTCTTGCCGTTCACTTTAATATGTTTGCTTCATCAGCAATATATACTTTCTTATATAGTTTATGTGATATTAATATAGATAAACCATCTTTCTTATAACCATATTCGCATGGAAAATCCTTTGCCAATCTTTTCCTTTCAACTAATCCATATCTTCACATTTAATAAATAACATGCGTAGTGAGCAAAAAGAAATATACTGCTTTTTAATTCACCCTGTCAATCTATGCCATTAATGGTAATGTTTAGTACATCTACATTTAATGGAATTATTACTATGACTGGACTGAGTCTGTTAGTTTGTTATTTCTTTTATTCTATCCTCTCTGTCCTTCTTTTCTTGCTTTCTTTTGCTTTGAATATTTTCTAGAATTCTATCTCTATGCCTCTGTTGGAATTTTAGCTATTCCTCTTATGATTACCAGTTTTCAATATTTCATCAAGAGATTATAATATATATCCTTAACTTTTTCTAATCTAATTAAACTTAGTATTGTACTAATTTATATAAAATGTAAGTTTCCATGCAGCATACATTCTTCATTTCCTCCCCTTTTGGGATCTAGTTGTTCTAAATATTTTGTGTGCTTCTGCTATAAACTTCACAATACAATGTTATACTTTTAATTTAAATAGTTATCTAAATTGTAAGAAATAAAGAGAAATGTGAAATGTAGTATCTAAAACTTACATATTTAAATTTTTGCAGTTATTTTTATTCACTTAAATATCTAAGTTTCATCTGGAATCATTTCCCTGAAGCCAAAACTTCCTTTAGCATTTTTTTCTTAGGGATAAGGTAACAAAGTTTTCAAACACATGAAAATTTTTATTTCTTTTTCAATCTTGAGTGGTATTTTTTACAGATACAAATTTCTGATTGATAGGTTTTTTTCCTTCTCTCATTACTTTAAATATATCATTTCCCTGTCTTCTTAACACCATGGTTTCTGATGAGACTTCAGCAATAATTTGTATCATTGTTCTCTTACATGTTTCAACTGATTATTTTTAAATTTATGATGGTGCCATAGCCACATGCGTTCAGTAGAAACCATACTTTGAGTTCTGATCTTTTCCTGGGCCATCAGCATGCAATACAATACTCCTGCAGTACTGGGCACAGCTCCCAGTCAGTCACACAGTGACAGTACTGATTATTAACCTATGATGCTTGCTAGGTTAGGCATATCAAATGCATTTTCAACTTAAGATAACTTCAACTTGTGATGTGCTAATCTGGATATGACCCCACTGAAAGTTGAGGAACTTCTGGAATGTGTCATCTTTAAAATCTGCTTTAAAGATCTTCCTCTTTATTTTTGTTTTTCAACAAATGTGATTTTCTTTGTGTTTATCCCTCTTGGAGTTTTCTGAATTTTTAAAAGTTTTTTAAAATTATTTTATTTTCCCCATATTTTTACTGGTGCATTATATTGTACATAATTGTGGGATTTGTTGTTACCTATTTGTACACACAAACAATATAACACTATAATTTGTCCAATACCATTCTTCAGTATTTCCATTTTCTCTCCTCTCCTCCAACCCCCTGGTCTCTTTCCTCTACAGATCCCTTTTAATTTTCATGAGACCTCCCCCATCAGCTTTCTTTTCCCTTTGTTCCTTTAGCTCCCACATGTGAAAGAAAACAAATGATCCTTGACTATCTGAATTTGGCTTATTTCACTTAACAGTGTTCTTAATTTCCATCCATTTTCCTGAAAACAACATAATTTTGGATTTAAAACAAAACATTTTTTATCTGTGGTCAAATGGTCAAATTTGGGAAGGACTCTCTTTTCAACCTATTCTTTCCCCTCTTTCTCTACTTATGACATTTAAGTTAGTCCTTTTCTCTTGGTCCACAAATCTCTGAAACTCTTCTCATGACTTTTCAATGTTTGTCCCTTTCTGTTTTTCAGCTTGAATAATATCTATTGCTCTACTTCACTGGCTCTGTCTTCTGCCCTTTCAAATATGATGTTAAATATGGTCAGTGAATTTTGTACATCAGAAGTTATATTTTGCAGTTTTTAAATTTCCATTTGATTTTTATAGTGTCTATTTTATTCTATGATTTGTTTTTTTTATTCTTTAGGCTTTTATTTGGATCTATAATAATAGATAGTTTTAAATGTTTGCTAATTCCAAGTTCTGTGTCATCTTGGGTTAGTCATCTTCACTGATTGACTTTTGTCTTGAATGTGGGGCATGTTATCTAGTTTCAATATTGTACTTTAGATTATATTCCAAATATTGTCCATGATTGATTGAAAACACCATGAATTATATTCATCTTTCTAAAAATGGTTTAATTTTTTAAATCAGATTACTGAACTCAAATGCCAAACAACCCCCTCACCACCACCACTCTCACCTTTGAAACCTCAGTTCAGTTCTTGGAGCCTAGGTAGGAAGTTTGGATTCTGCCCCACCCATGCATTAGCTCATGGTCAACACAAGGTTGGTTGGAGTTTCTATGTTCATTCAAGGACATACTCTAGGTAGCTTTTGTCTCAGAAATTTACTGTTCCACTTTTTAGCTGTGAAAAATACCTGAAAACAGAAGTAATCATCCTTCAATCAATAACTATTTGAGTCTTCACTGATGAAATGGAAAAAGTCATACCTGTGGTGTTAGCTTCCACACCAGTTAAAATGTCACTGCCAACTCTCTCTCCTCCCACTGAAGCATCAGCCCACCATACTGCCTGGAGCACAGTACAGCCTATGGTAACACTCAATAAATAACACTCAATAAATATTGTGAAATTAAGAATATTTGAAACTAAACAACACTTGAGTCACTGGAGTCAGGCAGAACTTATTTCAAATCCTCTCCTCGTATTTCATTAATTACTTTTTTGATCTTTGGAAAGTTATTCAACTTCTGTAAGCTTTCTCCTTTTAAAATTAAAGAGAAAAATAGCTACTTCTCAGATTTAGGTTGGAGATTGAATTAATTACCTGCCTTTTGGCACTTCAACATGCGTTGGTTCTCAGTATTATTATTTCAAAGTTGGCTTGATAAAGTTTCCTGAGCAGAATATGTTGTGGAATGATTTAAGGGAGACAGCAACAATTTTCTATAAGAGGGGAGACTTTTGGGAAGTATTTAATACTTGTGATAGCCCTTGAGGAAAGGAAATTACTAATTCACATTATTTTCTTCCAGTGTTTCACGTCTACATATTGTATCCTTAACCATCTCTGTAAGCACATATATGTGTATGTGTATATATCTGTCTCTAAATCTACATAAATCTATATCTAGATATCTATATTTATATTCTCTCTATATAGTTCTTTATATAAGTGTGTGTATATATACACATACATATGTGTATATGTGTACATAGATATATGTATATCTACCTATATACATATATCTCTCTCTATAAATATATCTATATATCTATATCTATATCTCTCTATATATATCCATAGACATTGAAATAGATACAGAGGAAGTTTAGATATATCTATAGATAAACTGATACAGATACATATGCTTTTAAGAATATAAATGAAGACTTGAAATGTCATTTAAAAATAGGTGGAGAACAAGGTCAAAACCCTCAATACTAAGACTTTTGAAAATCTAAAGATGCCTAGGAAAATCATGCAAATATGAGTTCAAAGCACTTACCAGAATTATGATACTCTTTCTATCACAGACATGCTAAACTCAGAATTAGCAATGTGTCTGACACTTGAAGTTTGGGCACAAATCTTATTCAAGAGAATTACAAAATGTGTGTCTCAGAGTGAAGTTTTTGCTATCTCTGGAGCAAATCTGATTGTGGTTTCACATGACATCTGAAATTCCACTGGTGATGTAAAAAATATTTTTATGTAAATTATTCAGGCTTTCTTCCCTGACATGTCATTCTAAGCACTGATAAAACTCTTAATGGTCTAGGAAGCCACTGTAGGCTATGTAAGAGATAGCTTACCATTGGAAGGCCACAGGGAAGCTGATGTCTTAGAGTTCTAGGTTCCAGCTCTGGCTTAGCTACTTGCTGGGCAAACATACCCTGATGAATAAATATTTCTTTCTCATTTTACTAGTTAAAATCAGAGAGGGAAAACTTTCCTCCAAACTAACAAAATCTCTCATTTTCCTTCTGGGTTAACATTTATCAAAATAATTTTATGAACATTCTACAAAAGCATAAGTACTATCATACTGAAATTGACTTTGACTTGCATGAAACATTCAGAGATATTTATTGGGCCTCCTGTAATAACTGAATTTTGAAAACCTTTACTTCTAGCCATGTAAAATGAAAGTAGCATAAAGTCATAAAAAGAAATTAAACCAAGTATATTCTTAATTAGTGATTAATAAACTTACTTTGAAATAAAACTTTAAGATTATCAACAGGGAACAATTATTTTTTTAAGTTGAAAATAAATTTAAATGAGCTTACATGGTGGGAAGTGTATATTGCCAAATTACTGGCATGTTTGCTTTCACATGTAAAATCAGCAAGTTTTCTTTACAAGACTAAGTTATTCCTTCTTGATAATCTCTCTCTTTTAGAAATTCAAAGGGGCAATTTAAAGATAAAATATAACTCTATTTTAAAACATTCTCATTGGTGGTGGCATTGTCTAGCCAAATGACCTTGACCACATCAGCTAACTATTAGTTTTTCAGTGCCTAGATTTTCTTTTATAATCACAGGATAATAATAACTGTCCTTCATAAGTCACAAGTTTATTGTGAATTTGTAATGAGTTCTGGGTCTAGGATTTGTTCAGGTTACTTTCCATTTGTGATCATTTTACAGTCTAAACCTGACTTGTCCTACTCTTTTATGGCAATTTTAATCACTTCTATTTTTAGAACTGATTGCAATGAAGAGTGATTCCAAAATTGTATCAATAATACTGATTGCAAAATAAAATTGCAAATTATCTGCAGAGCTTAGTGTAGTTGCCTTACTGTGCCAGGACTCACTGCCTCTACAAATCTCCCTCTTGCTATTGTCACTGGAGAAAAAATTCTTGAGACTAAGTTTCCTATCCTAGACTTGGAGATTGCCTAGTTATTTGACCTTGAGTATGTGAACCAAGGAGTGGTTTTACTGTGCTTAAATTTTCTTCTTCCAGAACAATGGTACAATCAAATCCATCCTGGCTAAGTCACAGGTTTATTATGAGGATATAATGAACAAATATTAGTGCAAATGGTTTGCAAATTTTAAGTGCTACAGATGATATTTTTGTTGTTTTAGTTTAGCTTTAAAAATGCATTCCAAAGAAACAGTATCAAAACCAAGATTTTTCTAGAGCCACTAAGTCTGAAGAAGATCACATAAAAGTGAACTTTTGGAAGCAATAAAGTCAATGAAATAAGTTTGGAGTTGAAGAGTTGGTCTCTAAACTGGGTATGGTGGCACACGCCTGTTATCCCAGCAACATGGGAGCCACAGAGGCAGGAGGATCAAGTTCAAGGTTAGCCTTTGCAACCTACAGAGACTCTGGTGGAAAATAAAATTAAATTTTGCCTGGGATGGGTAGAGCACTTCTGGGTTCATTCCCCAGTATAGCAAATTTTTTTTTAAAAAAAGAATCTCTAAAGTCCAAAGGAATTAGGTTCAAATCGCAGTACAGTTTTTTATTGACTTTGACCTTGAACAAATTAGAAAATGTACTTGAATCTTCAGCTTCTCATGAGCAAAATGCAGAAAATATCTTCTTGATAACCTGGCATTAGGACAAGCTAGGACAGTTTATGCTATGGTAATGATTTCAAAAGTTTAGAGGCATACAAGCAAAGTTTTATTTGTTGGTTTTCACCCTCACTTATGCTATATGCCTTTTTGCATCACACACAGACTCTATTCTGTTCTTTCTCACTGTGAGATTTTTGCTGATGGAAAGTTGCCAAGTAAAATTTTGTGGAAAGCTGCAAAAAGTTAGTGTAGTTAACCATGCCCTGACTTGGCTTTAACTACTTTTATTTCTAGGGCCAAAGAAAATCATATGGCCTAGAAAAGGTGAAGAAAAATATAGTCTTTTCATATACTTTGGGGTATGGAAATGTTTGAAGGATATTCCCAATCAGTGTCATAAGCAGGTTGTTGTAAAAGTATGTAAATATGAAAAGCTCATCACAAGTACCTGGCCTGTAGGAAAAAAATTCAATGATGTTTTATTATGTGGTACTTATTATCTCATTTATTTTGTATTTTGTTGTATTTTGTAAGCAGAAGGAACTAGGAGGTCTTCAGAATCTTCATTTACAATATCTTGATTGATGAAACAGAAAGAAGATAATCTAACAAACTTAAATACCAAAGTTGTTCTATGATATAGGATCATCATCTCTCCTCCTTAAAGACTCATCTTTCTCTCTTAAAAATGATTTTAAAGAGAAATATAGTGGCTATGTGAAAACATCATAAGATGTTGCAAAGTACTTTCAGCTTCCAAAAGTGCAAGGGTGACATGTGTCAATGGTACCCATAATACTGATTGCAAAATAAATTGCAAATTATCTGCAGAGCTTAGTGTAGTTGTCTTACTGTGCCAGGATTAACTGCTTCTACAACTGCTGTTGTCATTGAAGACTAATTCTTTTTTAAAAAACATTTATTTTTTAGTTTTAGGCAGACAGAATATCTTTATTTTTATTTTTATGTGGTGCTGAGGATCGAACCCAGTACCTCATGCATGCCAGGCGAGCATGGTACCACTGCGCCATATGCCCAGCCCCTGAAGACTATTTCTTGAGACTAGAGTTATTATCCTAGACTTGGAGTGCCTAGTTATTTACCTTGAGCATGTCAACCAAAGAGTGATACAGAACCCATTTTATTGAGAGGTACCCAGAGCCACCATTTCTGATGTTTTAAAGAAGGAATAAAACCTGCAGATGTACCTCAAAACAACTTTGCAGTTTCTTCCCTGGAATCTCTCTTTATGGTCTTCCATTCTTCATGGAGATTATGACTCAGGTTGAGTCTCTGGGATTCCCAAAATATCTAAGTATCTAATCTCGATGACAGTCACCAATAAGCAAGCCAGAGGGTGGAATGGGAAACAATGGCTTCCACAGAGAGACTAGCATAGCTCTTCAAACATGATACATACTCTGAGTTCCGTATGTTTTATGTTCCATTATAAGGCATCTGTACAAAAGCAAGAACATGTAAATTAATACTATTATGTGAAAATAATGCACTTACTTACCACAAGTTACCAGAAGGAAGAAATGGGTACCATTTATTGGTACTGCCTGTCTCCACCCCTCATTTTTTCAGCTACTCCTTATGGCTCCAGCATAGACTTAGAACTGTCTCTTTAAAAATGAATAATGATGTTTAATGCCAGTGCAGGAATCTGGCTGGTTATGTATTGAAAAGTGTAGGTAAGCTTCTGGAATATGGTACTCCAGAGTAGCAGAAAGTAGGTGGTATTCTTAATCAGCTGAGAATTTAGAGCTGGAAGAGATGATATTTTATTCAGTTCCAGTAAACATCTTCATATTTCCCAGCCTGCCAGCTCCATGACCAGATGTGTTTAATGAAAGGCCCATTTAGACATGTGCACTGACTTCCAGAAGGCAACACTTGGTTGCTTTGGAAAATACTATTTTGGGGGTATATGAATAATTGAATAATTAGATATTCCATTTTAGGCAGGTGTTACATATCTGACAGCACCCCCTCCCCTTGTAACTGTATTTGCTGGAATAGAATTCTAGAATTCTGGCCTTAAGAGCCGTAGCATTTGTTAGTGGGAGAAGGTGTGGGTGGAAACAAATGTACTTTTCGAGTCACTGCCTCGCTCGGTACTCAGAGCACGACTCCTGCTGTTGGGATGGGTACCTGTGAGTGCTCCTTCCTTGGGGAAGCTTCCCTCTTAATTTATGGATGTGCTCAGCCTGATTTTAGAAAATACGTGGTGATGCAGGCAAAGAATCAAGGAAAAAGATCAGGTTCTCACAGCAGCCACTTGCTAATTAATCCCAGTGATTACCCACCTGAGAGAATCATCCAAGAATAGCTGTACTGGGCAGTACTTTTTTTTTTTCCTCCTCTGTCTTTGGGTATTCACACAGGGGAGAAAATAGAGGGTATTTGGAATCGAATATTTTGACAGTTCAAAGACAATAATCAAGGCTGTGATTACATTCGTGGTCTTTGCTAAGGTGAGCCACACTTAGAAGAGGAGCTGGCAGGTCTCTTTTCATCCCCAACCTTGTTGCCCCTTTCAAATGACTCAGCTCAGGACATCTCCAGAAGGATGCATCAAGCCAAATAAAAGATTTGAGATTTCATAAAATCCCAAACTTGGGGGGGGGCAACATGAGCAATTCTAAGTAGCTTAATCCATCTCAATAAGAAATATCTAGCCCAAATGAAACTGATGAATGAATAATAAATGCATTGATTATACACGCAACCTCTCTTCTTCCATTTTAAATCATCTAAAGTAGATATTAATTTATTTGTTAAGTAGTCGAAAAGTTTCCACTGTATATATTTGTGTATTCCATTGGAATATACGTGTGAATCACATACAAAGCATTCAAAACAGGTATTGAACACCTACCATATGCCAGGCATTGTATTAAACTAATATATATAGATGACGTCTGTATAAAGTTGTATATTCATATGCTTATTTTAAACCTGTTAGTGAATGTGCTGCTGGAAATAGTCATAGAGTTGACTTTATTATAACTACATGATGACTTAAAATTCTACTACCCTGAGATCTCTGATAGCATTGCATTTTAGATTACTCTAGATATTTCTTTCTACATACTTATATATTAAAAAACTTTCAAAAATGAGATCCACTGATCATGTACAAATATAGTATAAAAATACAGTGTAAAAATCAAAAGAATGAGTGTTTTTTCAGTTGTGCTATTTTATGTATCATCATTATTATGCAGATGTTTATTTTTAGTGGTCTAGATTTTACTGTCTAAAGGAAGAAGCATCTTTCCTTTTAAAGGGGCTGCACAAACTTTCATTTTCCAACAGTAGATCCATCAATTCCTTCCAGTCCCACCACAGTAAAGTCAGGACCTTTGGCAAATATTGCCCATTCCTGGAATTCATTATCAGTGTCCATTCAATGACAAAATTACAGTAAATGACTCCTGAAATCTTAGTGAAGTTCATCTGATCCCTCCAAGGGGGTTAGGGCCTCTTCTCTGATCCCAAAACCCTGGCCTCGCCCTCCTGGCCTAATGAAATGGGCTTCTGCAGGAAAAAGGCAAGAAGCAGCCTGCTTCATGTCTTCATTCAGTGAACTCTGCTAACCTCAGTTTCTGTGCTAGGCACTCTTGATACAGGGTAAATTGACAGAAAAGATCTTCATCCTACACATAGGATATGCTGGATTCTTCAGCCATCCTCTAGCCTAAATTTAAGGTATCTCACTCAGCCTGATTGTAGCAGTTGTCAAGGATCCCATGCAGAACACTAGGCCAGATCAAAATGGGGAAGATTTAGTATATGTCATTCATTCCTTCATTCATAGTGTTTGTCATTCCTAGCTAGCAATGACAAAATCATGTCTGCCTGGCTTATCTTCTGCACATCCCTCTTTTCCCATCTGTAGTAGTGGGTGCTGATGAGGTTGCATTGAAGGACTTAGAAACCCTAAATCTAGTTACATGTTGGCAATAGTTCTTTCCAGCCATCAGTCTGTCATATTAGGAAGACCCAGTTCACAGTGAATTTTTAGAAGCTATAATTTGTTAATAAGTTATGATAAACATCAATATCTCCAGGACCTGGCACTTAATAAATGTTTTCTGAATAAATAATTCCTCAGTTTTACCTCTTCTCAAAGTGTAAAATAGACATCCTGGTAGGAAGGAAGAACTTATTTCATCTGCTTAGATCTTCGCTAATACATACTGATGACATCCTAGATAAGCAGACAGTGTAGGCAAATTAGGAAAGGGAAAACAACCCAGAAATACTGATCCTCTGCCTTCTAGAGCTGATACTTGCTGATCGCCCACTGACAGAATCATGAGTGTGTCTTGAGTAGAGAAGGGACATTACAGAATCAAAGAGTTCAGTGCTGTTTCTCTACTGATACAGTTTTATTGGACAACTACTGTATCTTTGTCCTAATCTACATTCTGCAGATGAGGAGACAAATATGTGGGTTTCAATATTTACCCAATTGGATTTTTGTACAAATATGACCTAAATAGTTCTTTGTTCAGAATGAGGATAGAATAAGGATACTAGCTCAATGGTCTTCCCTAAGAAGTTGAACACATATTTCAAACCACCTCATTATTTTTAATTTTATCATCCGCAGCCCTGGTTTACAAAAAAAATAATATTCATAGATTCTGGAAAATATAATCAAGTCCTTTGACTCCTTGCCATTATTGCTCTGTTTTTAGGAAATTACTCCTTGATAATGTGTGTGTGTGTGTGTCTGAGTGGTGC
This sequence comes from Geosciurus inauris, assembly GCA_004024805.1. Lineage (NCBI taxonomy): Eukaryota > Metazoa > Chordata > Mammalia > Rodentia > Sciuridae > Geosciurus > Geosciurus inauris. The sequence goes on along the minus strand of PVHX01003323.1, from coordinate 111,956 downwards.
TAAATCTACATCCTTGAATATTAAGGTGAGTGGAAGGAAGGGAGAGACTCATTTCATCTGCTTAGATCTTAGCTACTATATGCTGATGATATTTGAGGTATGCAGACAGTGGAGGCAAGTAAGAAAAGGAGAAATGGCCCCAAATACCATTTTTTTGCCTTCTCAAGCTGATACTTGTTAATGATATATTTCTCTTTTGGAAAGAAAAGTATCAGTAAGGTAAAATTGTTGCAGCATTTTTTCCTTAACTGTGTGCAATCTATTTTTCAAGCTGTGTATCAGTTTCCTAGGAAACCTTAGGAGACTAACATTTGATTGACTGTCATATTGGGCTTATTATGAGAGTTTTGAACATAGTGTTAGAGTGGCATACCCCTGGATAAGTTGTTCCAAAGATACAACAATGCTCTCTGTACTTATTTACAAGCAGATGCAAACTATACTGGGTTTGTGATGTTGTCATGTTTTAGTAAGATCCATATGTGAAGTTTTCAAGACTTTCCTACTAGAAATTATAACAAAATTTTCTCAATACTGAAAATTTGATCTCTTATCATCTGTTCAAAATTTGTTTTCTGATATGTACTCTCAGATTCATAATTTAGGACCATCTTTGAGATTCTTAATTGATTTCCCTGCAGAGAAGTAGAACTATTTATTACACTAGAATATTTTATCTACATATGGTTCATGATTAAATTACACATGACATAAAATCCAGTACAGACATACTCCTTACATGATGTATCTAATGATGATTTTAATATTTGCAGTAGAATATGAGTTCTAAACTGTTTTCACGTATAATTCCTTATTCAATTCTTGCAGTAATCTGTTAGGTAGGACAAGTCTAATTAGCTCACTTAAAAGATGAGATATTAAAGACCCAGATAGATTAAGCTATTTGTGCATGATCACAAAATTGAAAAATGGCAAAGCTGAAACTCCTATCTGGGTCTACTGAGTAAGTTCAGGCTTCTTTCCACAAGAATTTCTCATTTCCATATCTAATAAAACATCATGTCCTAGTTACCTCCAGCTCCAAAATATACCCCAAAACATGTATTTTCCTCATTTTGTTATATTAGTTATTTTATGCCAATATTTCTCCTTTAGGCTTTTGCAGTATCTTCCTAGATTGTCTCCTAAATAGTACTCTTGTTCTCTAAAAATTCATTCTCCCCATGACAGTTAAGTAATTTAAAAAAATTTTTTAATGTAGGAGTTTTTGAAGTAAAATGTGCATACCATGAAAGGCACAGATTGTAAAATTATAATGCAGTGCATTTTGATAAATATATATGCCTCATCTATTCTAAAATCGAGAAAAAGAACATATCCCATACTTCAGAAATCTCTCCCAAACCCTACCTCTCAGAGGCAGCCACTATTTTGATTCCTTCAGCTAAATTCACTTGGCTTGTTTTTTGAATATTACATAAGTGAAATCCCACAGCATACATTCTTCTGATTCTGGCTTCTTTCCTCTGAAGAATGTTCTTGAAATGCATCCATGCTGTTAAAGGCATGAGGAAGTTGCTGTTTAAGTGTGGTAGAGTGCTCCCTCCATGGGAACAGACCAAATTTTTCTTGCCTATTTTACTATTGGTGGTCTCTTAAATTATTCCCTGTTTTGGATTGTAAAGCCACAAGAATATATTAGCAGAAGTTTTATTTTAAAAGAGTTTCAGATTTACCAAAGAGTTGTGAAGATGGTAAAAAGAGTTCCACATCCAATTTCCCCTATTATTCAACACCTTATATTTATATGGCATTAGTAGAGTGTGTTTGTCATAACTAATAAACCAGTGTTAGTACAGCCTTATTACCAGAAGCTCTAATTTCATTAAAATTTCTTCAAATTTTATGTAATGTCCTTTTTCTATTCCAGGATCTTACCCAGGATACCTCATGACATATCATGGTAGGTGTATCTTAAACTTTGCTTGTTTTTCACGACTCTGAGAGTCACCAGGAGTATTAGAGAGACATTATGTAGACTAACTCTGAATTGGTGTTTTGTGTGTTCTGTTTTTCTTTTCTTCATATGATTACGCTGCAGTTTATGGTTTTCAAGAGACAGGCTACTGAAGCAAGTTTATCGTCATCATGTCACATATGCCAGTGTCCATGCGACTAGTATGACATCACTGTGGATACAAAACATGGTCTCCCTGCTGGGGCTGTGTCAGGTTTATCCACTGTTAATTTACTCTTTCTTCCTTTCCCTACTGAACTTTCTGGAAGGAAGACACTGTGCGCAGTCAGTACTGATGGATGGAATGACACCCCCACATCCACACACCTTGAAACTAGGGTATCTGTATGAATTATGTGCAATTCATCTTTGGGGGATATTTGCCTTTTCTTCCCTCATTTACTTAGCCACTTAATTATATAAGTATAGACTCATCCGTATTTGTGTTATAGTTTGTGTTATGATCTGATACTATGTTATTTATTTTGCCCCTCCAATCATTACAACTAGGCCCTTGGGAGATCTTTCAGTTGGCTTCTGTGTCTTTTTTCATACCAAGTGATAGTTAGTGGAGGGCTTTTTATCTTATTTATTTTGAGCACTTCCTTAGTTTCTGGCACTAAAAGAGACTTCAGGCTCACCTTGCATGCATACCTTGCTCCAGCCCTACATCAGGTTTTTATTTAAAAAGCTCTGTATCCTTTTATGGCAGGATACTATTAAAAACAGAGCTTCTATAAGCTTTTCTGAGCATTTTCCAGAGTGAAAGCTTTTAATTTAATTAAATCCAACTTATCAACATTTTTGTTCTTTCATGAATTGTGTTTTGGGAGTTGTATCTGAAAGATTATCACCACATCTAAGGTCATGTGGATTATTCTGTTATGCTTTCTTATGGAATGTTTATGGTTTTTCATTTTCTATTTGAGTCTGTAGGACACGTTGTTAATTTTTGTGTAAGGTGTCATGTCTGTGATTAGGTTCATAATTTTATACAAGCTTTCCATTTGTTCCAGCACCATTTGTTGAAAAGATTATTCTTTCTCTATTGAACAGTCTTTGTGCCTTTTCAAAAAATAAGTTGACTAGGCTGGGGATAAAGCTCAGTTGATAGAGTGCTTGTTTCACATGCGTAAGGCCCTAGGTTCAATATCCAGCACAACACATAATAATAATAATAATAATAATAATAATAATAAGTTGACTTAACTTGACTGAATCTATTCCTGAGCTGTTTTGTTACATTGATCCTTGTCTATTTTTTCACCAATTACAAAGTGCTGTGTTCACTCTAGCTTTATATTGTCTTAAAGTAGGGTAGTATTAGTTATCCAATTTTATTTTCCTTCTCCAATGTTATATTATCCATTCTATGCCCTTTGTATTCATATATAAATTTTAGAGTCTATTTGTTGACCTATATAAAATAGCTTGCTAGAATTTTAATTAGCATGTGTGTAGGTCAGGTTGGAAAAACTGACATCTTAGCAATATAGTTTTCCAACATAAGAACCCAGAATACTTCTGAATTTATTAAGATTTTTAATTTTTTATTGATGTTTTCTGCTTATATATCTTTTGCATATTTTATTAGATTTATACATGACTACTTACATGTTGGGGATACTGTAAGTAGCAGTTTTAAAATTTCAGATTCCAATTTCCTATAGGTGGTGCACAGAGAGAGTTTTAAACCATAAGCAATATCATATTTACTTACCTCACTCAAAATGCAAATTCATTACTCTGATTAACAAGACTCTGTCAATCCCCTGGAAATAATCTCATATCAAATTTGTCAATGATTTGTGAAGTCCAAAATCACTATTCTTTTTATTTCTTGACTTATTTCAAGCTACTCATGCCTCAGGACCTTTTAACTTGCTTATCACATTACCTGGGCTTCTCTTTCCTAAAGTGTTTTTCTTTCTGGATCTTTCTCCATTCACCCTTCAGGTCAGTTTGAATTCTGAGTGCCAGAGTGGTCTTCCCAACCACTACATTTAAAATACCTTCAGCTCTCCTTTCACTTTTCTACATTTACTCTTGTTTCATTGTCTTCAAAAAACTGAGCACTATTGGACATTGTCTTGTTTATTTGTTAGTTTTCCTATCATAGGTCTTTACCAAAAAAAATATAAACTGGATGGCAGTGGACATTCTGCCTTTTTCATTTTCTGTTATATTCCTGGTAATTATCACCACATCTGGAATAGAATAGACACTTCTTAAGATATCTTCAAATGAATGAATGTATTTTTTTTTTAAGAAAAATACTTCAAGGTCAAATACGTCAACTTCATTTAAATCTTCCTTGAGTATCTAAACTACCAATAATTATGCTCTTGTCTGAATCTTTCTAATGTTAGATTCTTTCTTATGTGAATTTTATTGTGCTTCTTGTTGATGTATATATTTTGTCTTCCACTGTATTACAGAATTACTGAGAACAGGGTCATAATTTATTGATCCAAGTACTCTCCATACTTTCTGGGAGAAAATCTTACATATTATGTATTTATCTGTTGAATTAAAAATTGAATAGATAGACTGGTAACTGAAAGACCTTGCAAAGGATTCAAACATATTTCATCATTTAATTGTATTACTATTATACCTCAGTATCCTAATTTTCCTATTCTGTAAAATGATGGAATTATAATGGATGAATCGATAATCATTGAACCTTTTTAAGGAGTTGCAGACACAGTGAATGCTCCACCAGACCTTCTGGATCCCTCATTCTTAAAACATTACTTTCACATGAATTCTCATTTCAGAACCACTTCAGCAGAACCCACGTTAAGAACAGAAATGGCGGATCAGGAAATACTTTGAGAATCTGCGGAAATCCATAGCTTCTCTTAAAAATATTCATATAGAGATATTTATACAATCTATGAATTTAAATTTAAGAATCCCTTGATTAAAAATCTCAAGGGTATGTTCTCATTCTGAAAACCATTCACTCCTTCAAAAATAAGTTAGGTATCTTCTATGCTCCTGACATTAGAATGCTAATTTTTGATGATACCAAAGTGAATAAAACCAACCAGATCCTTGCTTCTGTGGAGCCTTTGTGGAAGTGGAGAAAGGTTGTCATGCACATATGATGTATAAAAATAAGCAGGTGAGATTAATGCCATACACATAATTAAAATGAATAGAAAGCTACTGAGTGACTTCTTCATTCATAAAGGAGATCATGGGAGGCTTCTTGAAGGATGAAGCATGTAAACTCACATCGAACTGACAAGCAAAAGCCAACCATAAGAAGAACAGGGAAAGGCAACTTGATCAGAAGAACAGCAATGTCGCCAGCAGGAATAGTCAGTGGGAAATCTCTGGTTGGGAACAGGCTAAATTTGAGAACCAAAAAAAGAGCTCTGAGTTATCTAAATGTGGCATTCAAGGCAGAGAACATCCTTAGATGATGTTGAAAAATTGCTCTGGCCCCTGGTCATGGAGGATAAGTCAGTAAACCTTATTCTGATTGAGATGGACATAATGATAATCAGTGCTAGTCTTCTACTGGAATATTCCATTCTTAGGTGTCATAACATGGGGTTTAAGTTTGGTATTGGTGCCATTGATACCAACCCTTTGCTCCTTTCCTCACATCCTTATCATTACCTGCCTACAGGTTCAATAGTCCTGGTTCCTGTTCATCCAGTCTTCCCCCATAGGAAAAGAGGGGAGATGACATGATAAGCACCTGAATGATCTAAAGTCTCTTGAAATGACCCCAACTCCATGGCAAGAATTTCCATGAATATTTATACTGACAAAATGATGCTCTTGATTCCTAAGCTGTATTCCAGGAGGTGTTACATGGAGGTGACATAAAGGGTATATGTCACTGCTATCTTCACTTCTGTTTTTTGTTGGGTAGGTAGATATTTGCATTAATGGCCATTATTAGTATTGATTTCTTAAAGATTTCATTTCAAAGACAAGAGCTAAAGATTTTTATTTTTTTACAGTCTTTTCAAAGGCCAGTAGGTTATTCAAAAGCATAGTAGATATCAGAATCCAATATAAGCAAAAAATATATAAATAAATAACAAGGCTTCTGAAATGTCTTTTTTTTTTCCAACCCTTTCACTGGCACCAACATAGTGATTCTACGACTCATGCCCCTAACAGGAAAGGAGTTTTACTGACAAAGCACGCTTGATAAGACATCTGGAGTTTCTTGGAGAATGTTGACCAGAGTAATTACTGTATTTCTGACAGCAGCTGTAAAGATGCTGTTGCTAGGATAGAATTTAACCCTTAGCTAACCGAATTTTAAGATAGAGAATCTGTTATATTGTACTAATGCGCATCAGGATGATTACTTGAAAACAATGTGAATTATTTGTTTGGATAAAGAGAACAGTGATTTCTGCCTTGAGATTCTAGGTTCACAAGCTTGGCAGAAATTATTTATGTAACAGATGAAGAAGTATTGTTTCTCTTTACTGGTCTCCTCATCCCTACTCTGGTTTCCATAGTTGCATGTACCTTACCATACAGCCTACTTGGTAAGCAACAAAATATAAGCTCCTCTGGGATATGTTTAAGCTTAAGTTCACTTACTTCAAACTGAGAGCACTGTAGTTCTTCAAGCAATATGGAGGTGATATAGAATAAAATGTGGTAACTTCTTGAACCTCACATTTCCAAAATTATATTGAAAAATTTTCTCCTACTCTTCTAAGTTATCAAAGGCCATAGTATTGCAACAACCAGTTGCCAAGTATTTACCATGAATCAACTATTTATGAGATGCCAGACTAATCACTAATGAGTTTCCAGGAAGCACAAATCATAATCTGTGCCTTCAAAGTTTATATTACAGGAATGACACTGAGACACACGGAAAAATAACCATTAAGAGCAGGTAATAAATGCACAAGCATCATAATGATCAAAGTTTATTATTTAGTACCTGGTTGCTGCACAGGATTCTGAATACTATTGAAATTAATGATGTAAACAGCATTATATTAGGAATTTTGAGAATGTCAAGCTGTAAAGTTCGGAGTGTTCATTAGAATAAGGAGGAAGCAGCTTCTTCTTTTGGTGCCAAGATTCCCTAACATGTCAACCTGTTCTGCCAAGGATGAACAGAATCCAGTTAGAAGGGTTCCACTGCCCTACATACTACACAGCGCCATCTTCATCTCATTTCTGGTTTGGTCTCCTGAGATCCCCAGACCCTTCCTACCCAAAGATTCTCCTCGCTGTTGCCTGTTTCTCAAAGATTCAAACTGTATCTTCCTCCCCAAGGAATCCAGTACAACTTTTATCAACAATTTAGGATACAGGAAAGCAAAAAAAAAGAAAGAATAGGATGTGTCTTATGAGCCACCTTTCTTGTGACCCAGAAACACAAATCTCTCTTGAGAAAAAAAGTCACATAAAGCCACCTTGTCTTTGAGGAATGGATAGGGAAAAGAGAAACACCAGAGGGGGAGCAAAATCAAATTTATATCTCAATGAACCACTCTGTTACATAAACATTGAGAACAAATAGGAATGGAATAGAAGAGAAGAGAAAATAGGAAATTCTAGTTAACTCAATAGTTGGGTTTTTTTTTTGGAACCGAGCATTGTATTTATTTGTTTATTATTAATTAATTTATTTATTTTACAATAGAACGCATTTTGACACACAGTACACATATGGAGTATAACTTCTCATCCCTCTGGCTATACATGGTTCAGAGTTACTCCAATAGTGTAGTCATGCATGTACCTAGGGTAATACTGTCTGTCTCTTTCTACTGTCCGTTTTGTGTAGAATCTTGCTGCCTGAGTGGGATTCTAGCACCAGCTATGGCTGCCACACCTGGGAGTCTGCTATAAATGCAAAAACTCACTTGTTCTTCCAATTAGGAACACAAAATATGTGTTTTCACAAAATTCCTAAATGATTTGTACGCATGGAAGGTGGAGAATCACTGATACAGAGAGCAAAAAAAGCAAAGTACGTTCAGGACACAGTAAATAGATCATGTGACCAAAATGCAGGGCTTGTATTGATGTGTTTATAAAGGATGGTTGGTCCAGAGAATTGGGAGTCTTGAAAACTGATTTCCAGAGAATGTATTAACTCAAATCTTTAGTGTAAGATACTCATTGAAGTCCATCATACACTTTCAGAGCTACATAAACTTTTAGACTACTGACTTGCATTAGCTAACACTTTATGATGCAAAGATATTTCTGATAGTGACTTGAAAGAGTCATTTTAGCCTTGTCACTGGGTCCTGCAAAGAGGTGGTGTGAAGAGAAGAGAGAGAGTGAATGTTCAAAGCCAGTTAGACTCCCACCAGACAGAGACATAGGGCAAACAAAGCCCTGGGAACGCATTTGTATGAATCTTTCATATTCTTTAACACCAGAGTGCATGCCTTCTTTCACCTTTCCTTTGTCAATTTCTCCATTTTTTTAAAATTCTTCCCTGAGATCTGTCATGATGCAGAGGGAACAGGATGATGTTAGTGGTTTGCACCATCCTTGCACATTAGAATCACCCTGTGAGCCACCCAGCCATCCCCTGACCAAGTGAATAGTTGGTGGTTTCGATTATCAGACAGTTATGCAGTTATAACAAAAGTCAAATAAATGCTCCCAAACTGAAAATTACAATAAAAGAGAAAATATTCTTGTATTTCTTCATTTAGAGCAAAATATAATGGTTATTATTTATTAAGTTTATATCATGTGCCAAACATTCAGGTCCAACTTTTATGCCTGTTAACTATTAAGCCAACTTCCATCCCATGCAGATAAACTGGCTCAGGCAAGATTTTTCTAATATCCTCAGTTTACAAAATAATAAAATGAGACTCTGCATTTTCTGACCCTTATAAAGTTGCAAAGCAGGCCAGACAGGATTCAACCTATGAGAAGGAGGTAGAACTTGACTTTTGGATTAAATCACAAATTCTGAGAATACTTTGTGGGCTCATTCATCCCTCCTACCATGACCCAAGGCCACTGAATACAATTTTCTAATCTTATGAAAAAAATATGCTCCTATGCTCGGTTTGTATGTGCTCCAAATGGTTGCGGCATGATGGGTCATTTCCAGGTGCCATCCCCACAGTGCGGCGGGGTCCTGGGTCTTACAGGCATTCAATGACTACTTTTCAAAGGATGAGCCAAGTGATTTCATGGGGACTTTGCAAAAGAATACAGAAGCATCTGATCAAACCAAGCCCATCACCAAAATACATATCGCAAGGTATCTATGACAGCCACTCTCAATACCTTGGCCTTATTTATTTTTTTGCTCCCCAAATGTCTGCTACTCTCCTTATTTGAAATCTCACATGTGCACTTCATCCATGCTAAATGCCTGCCATCCCATTAGTCATTTTTGCTTTCTCAGAATGGGAGGGAGATTTCACACTCCCTGTTCCTCTGCTACTCTTATTCTCCTTCCCCTTTTCTACCAGAACCACATGGCTATCACTCTATGCCCGGTTACACCTTTAGGTTCCAATTTAAATGTGATTTCTTCATGTAAACTACCTGGCCTCTCAGCACACCCTCCTCTGAAATCTTCCATCATGCTTTCCCCTTCTTTTCTTAAAACAATTTTTTCATAATGTGTAATAATGTATAAACTTGCAGATATATTTAGACAAAAATGGATTCCCCACTGAATACCTTCCTTTAACATCCATGTTTGTTTTACCAGTGTATTTCTACTGTTTAAAAATAACGGGTATGCAGTAGGTGCTTAGCAAAAATTTTGAATGTTAATTGTTTCTAAGTTAGAATGGTTTAATTTATGAAAATAACATTTTTTTAAAAAAATATGACCATCTTTGCACCACATAAAATAAATAAATAAATATATTGTGTTCATCTACAAGTAAAAACATTATATAAAAAAAATCCCATCCTTGCTAAGTGATCTAACTTATATGTAATTGTTTTTCCTCACTTCTGTGTTCTCAATGGATGCTTAAAAAAATAACCAACATATGTAGTGCTCCCATTCTGTAGCCTATTGTTTTTTTAGAAAACCATTCACCTGCAGGAAGTCACTGAGAATCAATGTGAATTCAAGAACATTCCCCAGAAGCAGAAAGTCACCTGACAGTAAGAGTTCATCTGAGATGAGAGTTTTATGCTATCACCAGGTAATCTACTGGGGAGATATTTTACTCCAAGTAAATTTTCTTGAGTAAATTGTGTGTGTCTGGTTGATTTTCACAAGTGATTGTATTGTTCTAGTGTTTCTGTGTACAGGATATTTAGTGATGACTCTATTCCATGCTTGTTGGGACATGAGACTCCATTCATACAGAACCAGTGTGTACTCTCAAGAGTTTCCTATGGGGATTTTCTTTATTTGTACCATCTGTCTACTTATTTAATCACTTCACCTCAGCAAGCATTCTAACATGTCCATGAAATGTCTTACAAAATTTCCCTTTGCTGTTGGAATAAAAAAAAAATCTGAAAACCTTAACAATGTATTAGAAGATTTTCCAACCCCATCCAGATTATAAAAATTAAACCCATGATGTGGGTATGGGAAAGAACAAACAAGACACCATGTGATGCGGTGAGCAACAGCATCATCAAGGGTGTTACCAGTTGGTAAATGGCAAAAGTTATGTGGCTTAATGACAGGTTGGTTGGCTTTGAAATTATTTAACTTTCCTTTGAATTCTGGTTTTAATATTTATTAGTTTTCCGTGGGCCTATCAGTGATAACTGTGTTGAATTGTTTTAAGGATTAAAATATGTAACATGCATGTAAAATGCCTTGCATAATAACTTTCAAATATTTGTGACTCATAATTGATTAGAGGAAGAAGGCAATACTGAGTCAAGAAGACAGATTCATGACGAGATCTGAAATTCAGTTGCTCATTCAATATAAATTTTATTTCAAATGTATTGTGCTTTGGAGATATTGGATATTGTGTTGAAGAAGATAGAGCTTTAAGATTACATTTTAATGGAAGGAGAGAGACAGGTAAAAAATACACACACACACACGCACACATATATATACATACATATGGGATTCAGATGTTCAGACATTGCAAGGCTGTAATGCAACAGAGTGAGACCGGCTGGTCTTGGGGAAGCATAGCATTGGCCACTCTAAGCAGATTACATGTGAACCAAGACATAAATATGAAACCATGGGAAGAACTGGGGGAAAGCATTCTAGGCAATGGGACAGCAAGGGACAGCTCAGAGAGCACACTGCTTGGTGCATATGGCTGGTGTAGATGGAGTGGAGGAGGAAGAGAGATAATGGGGTAACATTCCAGAAGTCATTCTGGGCCTTAACATCAAGTGTCTGGAAAGGCCAGGTAGCAAAAATTTGCTGTACCCACAAGACTGTGCAAGAAAACAGCACCAGTAAAATGACCATGTGGAAGAAAGAAAGCTGTGTCTAAGAAATGAGATAAAGAAAATGAGCCCAGTTGAAGTATAAAGACAGCATCCCTGTCTCAGAATAGTGATATAGAGTTAGGAAGTTAGATGCCATAGCTGCTATTTTTTCTTGAAATGTGAATGTGGACTGTCAACAGAAGTTCAGCAACTTCTAATGCCTCCAAGGGTTTGTTTCTTCATTTTGGAATTGGTTTTCTTGTTAGTCAAATCTTGGTGAAGGACTTTTGACAAATCTAGGTTGTACATTCTAAATGTATTATATTCTTCATGGAGAATCCTCCTAAAGTAAATTATTAGGGAGGCACAATTTATATTTTTTAAACAGCCTGTTTTAACTCATTCTATCACTCTTCAGGAAATAAAATTGGTTTTGCCTCATTGATTTTCCTTACATTTTTTCTAGTCACAGGCAGATTCAGTGTTTTGTGTATCTACAAATAATAACTCACATAGACTGAAAATATAAGTGAATAATAATATACACTTTCTTCAAAGCAAATGGATGTTATTTAAGTAGTAAATAAGTTTTTTCAAAATAATAATATCCTGTTCTCCTGCTACTTTCAATTTATAATGAAAAACAAAACTTTAGAATTTTCCAAGTTATTAGAATGCTTTTCTTTCATCAGATTGTAGCAGAAGCCCCCTATAATGTACATGATTTTAGTTCATATGCCAGCAATCTTTCTAATGTTGCCCATATCCATATTCTACCTTGCTATCTGTGTATTTGGAGACAAGGTAATTGACCCTTCTGGTCTTTGCTTCATGTATGTTTGTGCAGAGTTTAAATAATTAATATGCACAATGCTCAACATAGAGTAGGTACTTAGTATGTGCTCATGTTCTTTCACAAGTTCAGAAAATATCTGCTTCAGACTTAGGTTCTCTTCAATCTTATGTACCAAAGTAAGCGCTGGAGGTAAAGGATCTTTTATCCTGGTTCCTAGTCCTGGGGCTGTTTTGGACATCAGACGTCTGTTTCCAAATTCCCAATCTCTTTGAAACTCCGGGCCAGGTTAAATCTCTGTTTCTCTAAGTACCTTGGATGACTATCATGGCATTAGTTTGTTCTCTACCTTCACTCTGTTGATCTACACTCATCACTAGTATCTGGTCCTCTATTGGCAACCTGTGTGTCTTGTGTTTCACGTAAGTATTTAAGGATTTCTGTATCTGTACTCTGTGGGTTCATATACAGTGTTTTAGGAAAACACCGACTTAAGTAGCAATCTTGAGTACATCATTATTATCATTGCATTAATATAATATTTTATTATTTTTGTTACTTGTTACATAAACTTGGGCCACTACCTTTTTACAAACTCAGTTTCCTCATCTGAAAATTGTGCATGGCAACTCTGAAACCTGAAGGTTATCATGAAAAGTAAATGAAGTAAAGCATAGTAAATACTTAAGATAATAGCTAGCACAACTAAAATCTCAGGCAAACAGGCAGGCAGAGAGGAGAGAGGGAGGGAGAGATTGTTTTAACCTTGTCACAGACTCAAACACTGCTAAAAGTGGTAATTTAAGAAAATTCTGACCTGGGCAGATTAAGAAATTTATCAACCACTTTATGTGCATTAAGGAACATTAAGAAAAGTATTAAATTACAGCTATAATGGCCCAAACCATGTTTTTTTGTGTGCCAGGTTCTCATAGTATATGATTGTTAAAACCCTATGAATTACAACAAATTATAATCCATGCTTCTATAATTATGTCAAAATGATTCCTATTGTCAGGTATAACTAAAAAGAACCAATAAAGAAAAAAGGAATTCCTACGAATGATAAAGATACTTACCAAAAAAAAAAAATCAGAAAAGGAAAGAAAGAGGAATTTTTATCAGATGCCACTATTCCTACACAATCTGAATTCTAGCTGTCATTTAAGAAAGATAAATAGAAAATTAACTCCATCCTCTCTTTTCTCCATGTTTCCTTCTTCTTTAGTTTATGTGTATATGTGAACTTTTTCCACCAAAGGAGTCTTTACCTCAGTGGAAAAGAACACACACATATATCTTTTTTTTTTTTTAATTATTTTTTTAGTTGTAGATGGACACAATGTCTTTATTTTATTGCTTTGTATGTGGTGCTGAGGATCAAACCCAGGGCCTCACGCATGCGAGGCAAGCGCTCTATCACTGAGCTACAATCCCAGCCCCACACACATATATCTTGAAAGATTAATTTCCATGGGATCTAAAACCCCAAATGTTACAAAACAAAGTGGCTGCAGCATTGCAACACGAGGGATTGTCAACAGCAAAATTATCAACAGTTATCATTGTCATCCATCACATTTCCTAAGCAGAATTGCAAGTTCAGAGGAAGTGGGAAGAGGGTGAGAAACGAGAAGTGGCATAAAAGGATCAGTTCCGCTCCCAGATGCAGGATGCCTGTGTGCTCAGGACCAAGTCAAGCATCTTAGTTGTGAATTTGTTTGTGACTGTATCTGAGATTCTCACCAAGAAGAAAAATGAAGAGAACACGAAATCACATTTTAGAACTGCATGTGATGATGAAAATGTAAGCAGGTTATATTTTATCCATGGTGTTGTTTTCTAACTTTGCTGAGCTTGTAGACTTGCCCCCACCCCCGCTTTTCTCCTCTATTCATGTTTTTCCACATTATTTTCTGTTGATGTGAAACTCACTACTAAAAACAAAGCAAACGTGATGTTTTTACTATGAATCAGAAGGTTTACACATCCATTTTCATTGTGCCCTTTCCATATGAAGGCAGTTTAGCATCCTCCTTTAAACCACCAACTCTTGGCAGATTGGCTGGATGTGAATGTCACCTCTGCCAGTACGCATCCTATCTTAGCAAAGTTACTTGACCTTACTTTGTCTAGATTTTCTCATTTGTTTTAAAATTTGTTGAAGATGATAGTAACAGTCAAAGACTACTCAGTTCTGTAGTGGTAGCATGAAAACATGCAAAAATAATACCTAAATTATTGGGTGGGGATGGTCCATCATTTACCAACCCCTGTTTTATATTATAGAAATTGTGATCTGAAAGAAACTTCAGCAATCCCCTAGTCTGAGCCCATCATTTTATACTGCAGATAACTGAGAGTCAGAAAAAAGATGTCATTTGTGCCCCAAATCACAAAGTATAAAAAAAAAATGCCAAGCAACTAGTTATATTCTTACATAACTCGTGATAGGGTTGTCATCTGTAGGGTCCCAGAAAGGATGTCTTTTCTGGAAACAAAGGTGTTCATAGAATGCATCTCAAACTTTTAATGTTTCTGTCTTAAACTTTCTCAATCTTAAGTTCAATTCCCTGAAGCAAACTGTAGGAGAAAGATTCCTGTGCAGATATGAAAGTAAGACAGAGAAAAGGGAGAAAGTAAGCAAGGTGAGACAAAAAGCTATTGTTCACTACTACATTGGTTTGTGGGTGTCCAGGGAGTCTGCACTAACATTGTCTTCTTTATGTCCTTGATAATGAAAGAGAATTCATAAACTAATTTGTTATAGGGTGCAGACCAGAGATTCCTGCTGCAATCTAGGTATCTATTTGAAGTTCCCTATTATCTATAAAAATTTGTGTGGATTATTTTCATCAATTATTTGAGGGTCTTTCCAAATCCACGAATTTGATTTGCTATTTTCAAAAGTTCTTTCAACTGATATTTGATTTTTTTTATCTTTAAATGTTAGCATTTTTTTTTTTTACCATTCTTTATCCAGGGTTAGCAGAACTTCAGTTTAAGTAGAAATAGCTTCTTAATAGTTTTCTTTTCTCCTGTTCCATTTATACTTCCCTCTCCATGTTGGTAAGAAGGAAGCAGGCAGCCAGGTATTGATATACCCCATACCCCATCTCTTAAGAGGAAACCAAGAAGACAATCAAATAAACATCAATTTGTACTATTCAGGTTCCTTTCCATAAAATTTTAAGTGCTTTTCCAGTCTAATTTTAAAAGCATCTGAATTCTAAAGTTTCTTCCTCCAGTCACTGCAACTTTATACAAAGATTGTAAGGACCTGTGATGCCATGCCTGAACTTTCAAATATTCAACTGCCTCTTTAAAATATGGAAATGATGAGATTATTTTATTATTATTGAGATTATTTATTATTATGAGATTATTTATTATTATTATTATCTCAAATTACCAGTGCTATTAACATAATTTAAAAAGTGTTTTGCTTGTTTATTTATTTATTTTTCTTCCTGGTAAAAATCTTACTAAGTTATCTGTGCCCCACCTCGGCACCCTCTCCCGCATCTCCTCCCCCGTCTGTCTGTTCTTCCTTAAGCCATGATTATCTTTATCATTCAAGTTTGTCTATGGTTGCTTTGAGGCTACTATGGCAGAGTTGAGTATTCTGCAAAGGCTAAAACATTTACTATCATACAAAGTCAGCTGACCTCTGATCAAAATGTTGTAGCATCTATAACATGGCAGACAGTGATGGAAGGAGGGCTGAGTCCCAGGGTACATGACATCTGTCCATACAATTTGAAATCCTCATTCTGACGTCAAAGATTTCTGCATCTTGTGCGACTTTGCAGCCATTTATCTCTTTACTTTAGTCAGACACTACATTTATGAGGAAAAAGGGGAGAAATTTTTCTATCATCTGCTAATAACTGCAATAGTACTTACCCATTCTTCAGGGTCTATTTTGGTTAGCATATCTTCAGGAAAGTCTTTCCCACTTACTCCCAGCCAGCTCTGATCATTTTGCTTGCAGCTTTCATGGTGTTTGTTCTTTTTACTTTATGCTTTTCTTATGACATTAATATTCTGTTGCTTCTAGTAACCATGGTGGCTCTTTTCCTCCTCCCTCTACCATTAAAATCCTCAAGGGTAGGTATACTGTCTAATTCATATTTTTGCTCCTTGCAGAGCATTTCCACATACATAGAGGCTCAGTATAGTCACAGAACTGCTGGACCAGACTTTGAAACTCCACCTCAGATGTTCTTATTTGTTGCCTGATACTGTTCAGGGTCACCTAATATCTAACATCTATTGAGCACCTACCCTGGTGAGTTCTGATAATCACTGGTATTTAAGAATCATAAGATTCTCACTTCAGTTTTCTATCAATTCCTGTACGTATTTACTTCTGATTATGCAGTTGTATCATGACTATTTTCAGTTTTAAGAACGAATGTTTCTACATATTACTATGTGAGTCGATCAAATGTAAGAAATTATCATCTACAGTTGACATGAATATGATAACCTCAGATGTCCTAGATTGATGTTTTCATTCATTTATTCACCCATTGATTCTTTCATCTAGTGAATTACTGGTGTTCACACAGAGCAAGTAAATTAATAATCAAGCACTCAATAAGTATTAACTATGAATAATAATTGCAATTATAATTATTGCTAAGAGCCTAATACAAGTTAAGTAAACACACTACATTTTGGAAATAATAAAATCAAAAGGTAAAATACGAAAGTGTTGTCTCTTGTAAAATTAGCAAGGGAGAGGCTTGCAAAGGGGTTTTTAGTGAGGGAAAAGATCAAGATATAGCAATTGTCTTTAGATGCACAGAAGCAGGAAAAGACTAACTGCTGGAGGCTGCAGGCACCTGGGACTTTCTGAGGCCATCACATGCTCAAATCCTCCAAATTCTGAAAGCCACTTAATACATACTATAAAGCATACTGAATGTATGTTTCTAATATTAAACTTAATTTTGTATAATTATAGACCTAGTACTACATTTTGCAGACATTTAATTAAGCACTCATTAATTTTAACATTGCAGTTTGTTTTTTACATTTTGGAACCAATATGTACACTTTTCAGAATTTTAAAAATTCTTGATAGATGATCAAAGGCTTATAAAGCCTAGGTTCACTAGCTGTGGTATCTCAGTGGATCAATAGTCCTGGTAAAGAAGCATCAGGAAAGGGCTTAGGGAAGTGTGAGCTGCATTCTAGAAAAACGAACCTTGCATGTTTGGTTACCTATTTTCAGGCTTTTCTCAATGGCCATCCTAAGAAAAGGACCTGAGGGAGTACTAGAGAAACTGCCCCATAGACCCTCTGTGCTACTGCTGGTGTCATTTGTGCACATGTACTTACACTGATAAGGCACACCTCTTCCTCTTCTTCAGGTTTTGGGAAATGGTTGACCAAAAGGACTTCCTTCCCATCTTATCTCTTTCTGGCACAGGGCTGTGGTGTTTATTACTGCTGAGACTGTATATGAATATAATTAGCATCCTGTGGTGTCAGAGTCTAGGTAATTTCCTCATAGAACAATTTCACCTCCCTCTGAAGCATCACTAATTTCATTTTGTACTTTCAGACACACTTTTCCTCTACACCCTTGAAGACTGATTTATCTGAGATGGTGCCAAAAGGTCTACTCCTTCAAAAGATGTCCAATAATTCAAGCCTCAAAATTTCCTATTGGTATTAGTTGTTTCATTGTTAAAGTGTAGAGATCTTCTTTCTAAGCTAAAATTGTATTTCTGTTACATTAACTCAGTGAGTGAGAAAAGCTGAGAACTTTGGAATAGACAAATCTAAAGGGGTTTTTCATTTCAAAGTCACATAGTTATAAGAAAGTGCTGAAAGTTTTAATATTTTCTTATTAAACTGTATGAATTTAGTTACTTGATTTCTGTTTTGATTTTTTCACACCTAATATTAAGATTGAATAATTAACAAATTTACAGGCTTATTTGGAGGATCAGATATATTATTTTACATAAAGCATTTGAAACAGTGGTTGACACATTAATCTACTTATCTGAATATTAATACTAATAGCATATATCAGGTTAAATATTTAAAAATGATTTCTATTTCAAAAGGTTTACTGTGGCCAAAATATTTTCAGAAATGCAGGTTTGGTGGTTATGCTACCTATTAAAAGAGGCACAAGACTCAGGAGGCATTGAATTTACATTTCTAATTCCACAGAATAAAAATGCCATTAATTTATAAACCATAATATGGAATTTGTGGTAATTAAGAAGATTTTTCCCCCGCTGTTTGAAAAGGCAAAGTTTATCAGAAAAAAAAAATGAAGGGGGAATTTTTGACTAACATAGGTCAAAAAATATTTAATAAAGTTTAAACTGTTCTAGACATATCCTTTAGCACATAACACATTAGAACACACTCATACATATGATAAACCAAAAGATTATTTAAGGGGCTGGGATTGTAGCTCAGCGGTAGAGCGCTTGCCTCGCATGCGTGAGGCCCTGGGTTCGATCCTCAGCACCACATACAAAGCAATTAAATAAAGACATTGTGTCCATCTACAACTAAAAAAATATTTAAAAAAAAAAAAGATTATTTAAAACAGTTCTTATTTTTATAATACAGCAGCTTCAGGAACCCCTATACCTGGCAATACTTTATTTCTAGGTGGCAAGTTTGTGCTATTATATGTACTGAAAATAATAAACACATGCATATAGAGTATTTTCTTTCTACATATTATTTCTAACTTTCTTCTTACTCTTTAATATTACCAAAATTTCGGCACACAATTTTAAAAAAGAAATCAATATTCAAAGTTGAGAGCCATGGTTCATTTTTTAAAAAATAATTATGTAATTACACATAAATTCAAATGTTGCAAAGTGTTCATGAAGCTGCTAATCCACATTCCATGAAGACCTTCTCCAAAACCACTTTTGCTGTTGCCTTTCCAGCAGCAGGTCAGGAGGGACCACCTGGAACCTGTGGGTACATCCCATACTTTTTCAATAATAAGTAAAAGTTTACAAGTTAGAAAGCCTCATTACCACCCAACAAGTAAACTAAATTATTTGTTCCTGTGGATAGAATTACGTTAGCCAGGGGACAGTGTGACACCTTTTGAATTTCATGAGTATGTAATACCTCTTTGAAATTTTTTTAAGTTTTTAAAGTATTTAATACATTTGGTTATTCCTCCCTTACTAGAATATTCTCTTTCCTTGGCTTTGATAACACTGTATTAATTTTACTTTTAACTTTAGGGTCAATATGAATTTGACCAAAGCTTCTGATAGCTGTTGCTGTCTTTTGCCAGGAATTTCTCTTCTGGATCATACATACTGTAGGATCATCAAATGTACACACATTCCATCAAAAATGGGTCTTGGGGCTGGGGTTATGGCGCAGTGGTAGCGTGCTCGCCTAGCATGCGTGAGGCACTGGGTTCGATCCTCAGCACCACATAAAAATAAAGATATTATGTCCACCTACAGCTAAAAAATAAAATATTTTAAAAAAATGGGTTTTAAGTATTGTCTATGGATACTATATTTTGTAAACAGCAATAGAGAAGGAAAAGGAAAAAAAAATCACGTTCAAATTTTATTTCCATGCAGGAAGATGGAAGAATAGATAAAATATGGTAATTATCACATAGTCACGTAGTTATAAATTATAAAGAAGAAAAAAATCAGAGCAGAAAATGGAAATACAGTATCAGAATGGAGCATGGAAAGATTTCATGGACCCCAGCCCGTCTCTCAGTTCTGAGCTTTAGTTACATAGAACAAACTGTCCAGGACAACTTGGATTGCTAGGTGCTCAATATGACCAAAATGAATATATATGATGTCCATCAACTCTCTTCTGCCACCACCACTGAGTTACTCAAACCAGAAACGTATGAGTCATCCCTGAATACTGCCTCATACCTCCATCCCATCTGTCACAGAGGTTAGCAACATCTCCCACGTGGCTGTAGTCACTTGAGTTCATTTTCATTGTCACTACCCTCTTTCAAACCAACATCATCTCTCACCAAGTCCTTGCAAATTCTTCCTGACACATCCCTTACAGCCATTACTGTCTTCCTCCAGTGTGATTAAGACTCATCTATCACACTCCTGCTTCAACCCACCCATGGTCCCAGTCACCTTTCCCAGCTCTTAACTGCATTAATAGCCATTCTTACCCTGGTCCACTGTAAGATCAATCTTCTTGTTCTTCCTTCTCATTCTTCATTTATGCCATCCCCTCTGGACCCAGGATATTTATTCATATAAGTTCCTCTGCCTGAAATATTCTTTCCTGTATCAGGTTGGCCTATCTTTCAAATTTCAGCTGCATTTCTTCAGGCAAGTTTTACCTACAACCTCAGAATGAGTTACATGCATCAATTATGGATTCCGTGATCTTTTATCTTTTTTATTTCACATGTTACATCTACAACTATTTCTATGATAGTTTTGTCCTTAAAATAGAGTGAAAACTTCAATATCTGTCTTTTCAGTTCATTATCTCCACTGCTTGTTCAACAATGCTTGACAAAGAGTAGGTGCTGTATATACATTACATATATGTATATATGAAAGAATATTATGAAGAATGGCAGGTGGTTGATGACTGTTTTTAATTTGCATTTATATGCTATGCACTCGAAAATTACTTTGAAGCATGATTTTTGTGTGTGTGTTGTTATTTTCTTTCTTTCTTTCTTTCTTTTTTTTTTGTCAAGGGGTAACCAGGAATTGAGGTGCTTAACCATTGGACCACATCCTTTTTTATTTTTTATTCTGAGTTAGGGTCTCATTAAGTTGTTTAGGCCTCATCAAATTGCTGAGACTGTTCTCAAACTTAATATCCTCCTGCCTCAGTCTATTGAGTTGTTGGGATTACAGGTGTTTGTACCACGCCCGGCTAAAACATGATATCTTAATAGTACTTATATTTTCCCTACTCATTGTACAATTGGGATCTTGGGAGTATGTTCTCCAGCAACTGACACACTCTCAGATTCCATATGATTTTTTCCAACTTCACATCTTCCTAGGCAGTCATAACAGGAAAGTCTTCAAGACAAATGTCCAGAGTTCATTTGCCATACAATAAGGACCCATTTTAGGCATCAATTCATGTTAGGTTTTATAACAACAAGAATGCAGTTTTAATTATGTTAGTTACAGCTATTGGTAAGCAAAGTCCCTGTGATGTTACTACCTAGGAAAAGCCAATATTCTTTCATCTTTTTTTTCTTTTTAATTGCTGTTTTAGACTTTAATATTAATCTTATTTTGAACCTTTTCTTTAGCCCCTTGAAATGTCTGCTCCTTTCTTCTCAGACAAATCTATAACTGTACCAAATATTTGTCCTCTCAATCTTTTTAAATGAATGACATGAAGGCTTCTTTTGCTTCCTTTCTATTCATTTGGCTTGTTCATTAAACATTACTGTTTATTAATAACATGCCAAAAGTTACACATATTACATCATTCTACAACAGCCCAGTGGAGAAGGTACTCTTCTTACTATTTTTCTAGGAAAGGAAACTGAGGTTTGGGGAGGTTAGATGACTTGTCCAAGTTACAAAGTTACAAAGTATTTGAGCTAGACTTTGGAGGGAATGGTTTACCTCCAGTTCTTTATGCTCAATTCGTACTGCATAATTTTATTTGTTGAGATGCAACCTACTTTTTATTTAATCTTCTCTCTTAATTTTAAGTGCACAGTAGTTCTTCAACACATTAAGTACTCACTGGGCCATTATCATCATTTTAGATGGATGTATTTGTTTCTTCTTTTGTTTACTAAATTTTGTTCTAAGAACCTAACCTGAAGTGGACCTAGTAGAAGGGGCTGGTAATATAGGAAGTACAAAGTCAATAATAGTCAGAAGGAAAGCCCTGTTCTGAGATATTTTCAAGGACAGTGGAGCTTTCTAGGGATTCTTCATTTGGTTACCTAAGGCTCAAACTCTCTCGTGAGTCCTCTGGTTACAATACTGATAAGTCAAACGGTTTTTTGCCTCTTTATTATAGTTAGCTTGTGTAGAATTCCCACTGTATGCAGTACTGGGGCGGTGGGTGGGGCAAGAATGGAAGTCTTGGCATAGGTCTGTAAGTGTCAACCCAAGTAAATACAGAGATTTAGAGATTCCCTTTCTTTCTCCCCTTCTCCCACTTTCCCTCCAGTGTTTTTTTCTGGATGGTCTCCAGTGAGTTTCGAAGCTTGGTAGAGCGTCACACTGCAGATGTGTGCTGTCTGTACGTTGTTTTAAAGTGCTGTTTTACCTATCTGTAACCTAGAAACTTCCTCAGTCCGTGAAAGCACACAGCTCCCCCTTCCTGTTAGTCCGATCTCCCAGGGAAACTCCCCAGCCTCCACATTTTCCTTGGAGTCTTCTCCCTAAACTTCCCCCAAATGACCCTCTGACCAAGGTGGGGAAGGTGAAAGGTTATCGAGTTGTGTGGGTCACGACTGCATCCTGGACCAGGACCCCAATGGGCCCCTAGTGCTGCAAAGTCCTCAAGCCTGCATCGAGATGCTGGCAGCCTGCGGAGGACACTGCAGCCCACGGCCCCACCTTCCACAGGGTCCTATGGTCCCGCTGTTCCTCTCACTGCCACCGCTGGCTCGGAGGTCAGCGGGCCGCAGCGAAGATCTGGCAGCAGTTAGGGATCGGGACTTGGAGTTGTTTAGTCTGGTGGTTAGGAATGCTGTTTCTGAAATGCAAACTCGGTTTTACCTCTCTGCACCTGAACGACCTTGGGCAAGTTCCATAGCTTCAGTGCACCAATTTCTAAATCCATAAAATAGGAACACTGAAGTGATAACTAAAAGTTAGGATTGTTGTAAGAATTAATTAATGTAGCATTTCCTAGCACGTAGTAGGGACTCCTAGTTAGTGGTTACGTTTAGTAGTAGTAGTTGGAAGCCAAGCACTGAGGTCCAGAACGCAGGTTTGCGCTCTGGCTCTTCCTGTTCTTTCCCAGGGAGATGGGGCCACGGGAGCGGGAGCACCTGCCCTGTCCCTTTACCCATGTCCAAGGTAAACTCGGGACACTTGGAGAGCCGTAGTCGCGGTCTCGGGGCTCCTTCTGACGGCCCTGACATCCATGCGGGTGGGGTCCCTTTCCCTGGAGCGGAGGAAATATTTCTTTGGTAAATTGAGCACCTCCTTCCTCTCTCACTCCCCACCCTAATCTCGCTGACTTCTCTGGGTCCCCGCGGCCGTGGTGAACAGAGCGGGGCCTCAAGCAGGAGGGGAGAGGCAGCCTCGGGGTGTTCAAGTCCCTCTGGGCTGGGGAAGGGAAGAAAGGAAGAGGTGGCCGGGAGACCCAGGAAGCACGCGCTGCCTCGGGCGGTCGGAAGCCTCTTCATTTTGTCTGCCTTCTAGGGACCGCTGGAGATTATTGGATCTAGGGGCGCAGTGCTTGAACGGCCGGGTGTTCAGTTCGCCAAACCCGACCTAGGGGCTGCAGGCACCCGCTCCGCGTGCAGCGGAGTGGGCGGCGAGCGCGGGCCCGCGAGGTAAGGAGGGCGCGCAGCGGTGGGGAGTGTGCCTGCACGTGTGTGCGCGCGCGGGTGCGCGTGCGTTGGAGGAAGTACGGGGGGCACCCCTCCGCCAAGGCGCGTCCCACCCTGCAGGCCACCTGCCCTTCCAGCCCTGTGCCACTGCCCACGCCCTCTCGTCCCCCGCACCTGTGCTGGAGCACTGACCAACGCCCCCCGCCCCAGCCCCCATGCTCCCACGTCCCATCTCCCCCACAACCAAACCCCACCCTGCCCACTAATAGTTTCCCATTGCAGATTCAGACCAAAACCTGGAGAGACAGCCTTGCCTTTCTGTTCCCCTCGCCCCCTCCCCCTCCTGCTATAAATAACCGGTACTAGCGGGTCAGGAACGTCACATCGCCAGAAACCTGGACCCTGAGGTTTTCTTCTCTGGGAATAGGGGGCAAAGGGTGAGGAGGAAGAGAAAGGAATCGCTCGTGAGTAGTGAAGAAAAGATTGCTCTTTGACTCCTGAAACAGACTGAGCATCATTTTATTCTTTTTGTTCTTTCCTCTTTTTTTTTTGCCCCCCTTTAAAAAATGTTTTCCATTTCTTTCTTATTCTCCGCACTCCCCTCATCCACCCCAAATCCATGGGGTGGCTCCACATTCCTCCCATTGGTTTCTTTCCTCTCTCCCTCCGCCTCTGATTTCCTAACCTACTCTTCCACCCCCCATGAACATCCCCACCCCCACCCTAGTCTTGCCCCGGGCAGGGGATGCTATTCACCAAGGAAATAAAGTTCAAACTGCTGGTCCCTGTCTGCCTGCTACGGCCAAAAGTGGGCTTCCAGGCACCCATCTTCCATTCGCACCCGGCACCTGCTCTCCTCTAAATTCTTAATCTGGTTTTGCATATTTAAGAGGACACACACACACACACACACACACGCGTACACACACCGAAAACCCACAACCCGCGAGGTGCAAAACTGCCGCCTGCAACTACTGAAACTTACCAGGCGCTGTAGTTGTTTTTGTTTTAACGAAAGAACAACAAAGATTTTACTCTGGAATGCTCCTGTGGGGTGACTTTCTATATAATTCAAATATGTATATATTACACATGTATATGCTTTTCCTTTTTCCCCTTTAATTTTTTTTTTTTTTAAACAAGGAAATCTGCTCCGTCCCCGGCAGCCGCCGCTGCCCCTTTGATGTTTTGGTACGACGTGCGCATGCGCCTCACATTAGAATTACTGCACTGGGCAGACTAAGTTGGATCTCCTCTCTTCACTGAAACCCTCAATCCCATCAAAAACTAAAGGGATGTGGAGAGTCCGGAAAAGGGGCTACTTTGGGATTTGGTCATTCCCCTTAATAATCGCCGCTGTCTGTGCGCAGAGGTAAGTGTCTTTCTCCTTTCTTACTTGGAGGAATTGTCTGCATACCTTTGTGAGCAAGGATGCTGAAGACGATGTGCTTGCTTCCTTATTGATGCCTGTTTATTGTTATTTCTTTCTTTAGTGTCAATGACCCTAGTAATATGTCGCTGGTTAAAGAGACGGTGGATAGACTACTGAAAGGCTATGACATTCGTCTGAGACCAGATTTTGGAGGTAATGGGGTTGCCTTGCAAATAAGAAACAGCCCAGCTACCGCTGAAGCTGCCTTTTGAGCTTTGTGTGCGCTCTTTTCCTCCCCCTTAGTTGAGGGTGCATGTGGTACACTGAATGTATCTCTGTTTTCCCATATTGAAGAACGGATCCAAACTTAGCCGGTGTGTTACTATCCAACACTTGAGAGGTCTTTCAGAGACCCTCTTAGAGTGGACTCATTTGGTGACTTGCTTTCCTTCTCCTTCAATGTTACAAATCCTTTGCTTTACTGTCTTTGCTTCCGTGAGAGACGAGCCTGTTAAGTTCAGTTAATGGTGTGCCCAGAGAATCTGTCTTGCAGAAGGCCATTGTGAACATTTTTGAGAACAAGATGTGCAGGCAATTGGTTGAGAGGTGGCATTAACCCCCTGTGCCCGCCTACTTTGGAAGAGTTCCTTTGGCCACGGTTTAAAGTGGCTCATGTCTGAATATCATCCACTCCTCCAAGCTTCAGCAGCCTGAAAGGAGAAGGGGAGGGGCTATAGGGTGAGAGGGTAGGGGGGCAGATAGGGTAGGTGGAAAATGACATCTCTCTCTGCAGTCCTAGATATACTGATATGCCCATTTAATTTTGCTTTAGACTCTTCTGGTGCTCATAGAGTTAAAGCCTACACACCTAGGGGGTGTGGGAAAGAATGAGGAGGAGGGGGTTTCAGTGCAATATATAAAAATCCTCTCTAGAATGATTCTTATGCTTCTGTAAGTTGTGTGCATTTACAAGCTGAGACATCTACATATGTAGATAGAGCTGGAATCCCTCAACCACCAGCACACGTGTGTGCATATTCAATGGAACAGTTCCTAGAGGAGTGGGTGTCTACCCCTGTTTTTGCAAAGAAGCAGGGAAGTGAAGCATTTGAGGATTAGCAGTGAACAGGGGTTTGAGGCAGGATGTCCCATGTCCAGAGACAACTCTTGTTAAGAATGAATAAGTTCTCAGAAATCACATGGGTGCCCATGTTGGTTTGCAGGTCCCCCTGTGGCTGTGGGAATGAACATTGACATTGCCAGCATCGACATGGTTTCTGAAGTCAATATGGTGAGTATTGAGGTTTATGGCTATGTCTCTGCAGATCTGTGACTGGGAACAGGGTTAAGGAGGGAGCTAGCCATTGAGAGTGGAATATATGGGAATATATGCATGAGCGGGGGGAAAGGGCATGGAATTTTGCCTTGAAATTCACTGTGTTTGAGGTTACAGAGCTGGCTCATTTTCGTCCTTAATATTGTTTCCAACCTGGTTCTGATACTTGAGTCTTGGTGTAGAGTGAGAAAAATGAATCACATTTGCTTGTAAAAGGAAGCCACATGCTGGAGACCCCTGCAGATGCTACCTTTCTTAAGGCTCAATGGAAAATTCAGTTCCTCAGGTGATTTTCTGGGATGTGGCTAGGTTAGGAGAAAAGGAAAGAGGTTGCTTATTATTATTATTATTATTATTATTATTATTATTACTATTACTATTTAACAGAAAAAATATTTAACAGTATAATCTAAAATTATGGTACAAAAAGACTAAATAAACAAATCTGAGATATTGAGGCCCACTTGTTGCTTTGGGAAATCGCCTCTTTATAGTTAATGACAACTCTCTTCCCCATCCCCATTACTTGCCACCGGCTTTAACCCCTTTTGTTGATGGAAATTAAAATAAAAATGTCACTCAGTTCCCAAAGGGCAGGCTTAGTTTCATGTGTCATCTCTGGTCACTTCTGGATTGTTATTCACTTTGTGTCTTAAGCTTGGATGATTTATTGACAGCTACTTTCTTTAGTGGCTACCTTCAGGGACTTGGGGCTAAGAGAAAAAGCCTGTGTTCCCCAAACGGGAAGCACTTGTGGGGGGGTTTGCTTCATGCAGGAGCGCCCCCTGCTGCCCATGTTGGAGCACTGCAGACATGCATGATGATAAGTGTCCCAGATTCCCCCACTAACGTGGGGCTCTTCTCTGGTAACTTTTCTACTCTGTGTTTTTAAAGTTTTTCCTTTGGAAAAGTCCGTCCAGATGGGTCACACTTTGATGTAAGTCTCCAGAGTTACTTTTGACAATGAGAGCACACAGCACTTTGAAGAATATTGTGCTATGACATCTTTCTATCCAGAAAGTGGAGGTGTAATGTGGAAGATTTTATGCAGACACTTCTTAGCCAGCCATCAGGACCTGAGAATTAGGACACTTATTTATTAACTCAGGAGAGCCAGAGTACTACGTTTTGAACAGGCTCTCTACATCACACACATTTCCATATTCCCAGAATTTAAACAAAGAGGAACCTAAAATAGCCAGTATAACCCTTATCCATTGTCCAAAAATAAATGATAATGTGGGAGTATGTCAAGATTCTGAAGCATCTTATGAAAATGTAAGGGAATGTTCAACTACTTCAGCAATGTTGTAATGGCATGAATCCTGTTGTGTTCTAATTATGGGGAAAGTTTTTATCATATGGATGTCAATGCTGACCAAAGACAATAATGGATGTGCAGAACCACACATTATGAGATTCCCTGTGTGGATAGAGAATGTTTGTTAAATGAATTTCTCAACTATACAGATATTCACTTTTTAGTGGCTTCAAGGTTTCTCATCAGTTTATATTCTGCGTTTCAACATAATAATAGAAAATGGTCCTAATGTGGGTATCTCCTAAGTTCCAGGTACTTGATTCTAAATTGCATTGCTGAAAACAAAGTTATATAGAAGTCATGTGTGAATCTGTGTGTCCTACATGTGGTTGAATCAGAACCTTTACTATGTTTCTTTATTTATACTCTTTTCCTCCTCTCAAATTTTATTTTAATACTTGCTTTCTTAGTGCATCATTAAAATGGTATCTTGTGGGAAAATAGGAAAAATCTAGAATCCAAAGAGGCAATCATGAGATGACTAGAGTTTATTGCAATAGGTTGCACCTATTGCACTTAAGTGAATTACGTAGAAAATTGTTTGGAGTGGTACAGTTTTTTTTTGTGTGTTTTTTTTCCTTTCTTAAGTTGTATTCATCTTTCTCTTCATGAAACATTTTGGAGCGGTATCTCAGGTGGACACCGTACCAAGACCCGCAAGTCAAAATATAGATCTAACTAAGGAGAAGTGTCATCATTTAAAGCTATTTACTGTTGCTGAAAATCATGGGATGTTGAAAGTACAAAAATAAATGTCAAGTTGTAAATGGGCCAGCATTGCAGCATTACTGATTAGAACCAAGTGTTAAAAGTTTGAAGCCAGATTCCTTTCTTAGCCTAATGCTGACACCCATAGATATGTTCAACAACCTTGTAGCTTCTTGAGAAATGAGCATTGTTTTAGCTAGCAATTAAAGGATCGAAAACTAATTCTCCAAAGAAAAATTTTGTTATATATTTTGCTGTTACTTTAATTTTAAATATGGCTATTTGCTTCAAAGCAACAGATGAGTAATTCCATCACTAGTGCTTAAGTCAAAGAAGATGTTTGTAGTATATTGTCCTTAGAACACATTTTTAAAAGGGTTAGGATCTTTTGGTTGGATTCAGTTCCTAAAGAATGATTGATTAATTATTTAAGTTAAATTTCAGTTGATTAACATGTACATCTTTCCCTCATTATACTTTTTTGACTGCAGCCTCTGGTAATTTCTAACTTTCTTATTCTAGCACATCTTCTTTTGAAGAATGCTGGCACTAGACCATTTTAAATTGCCGTTGACTCATTTGTGTTGAAGAAAAAATGTCCATCCATGTCAATGTGATGTTTCTTATAAATGTTAATGATGAAAAGACCCTGGACTGAATCAGGAGTCTTGGATGGGAGTTGTACTGCTGGTGCTTAGTCATACTGAGGATAGTCACAGCCTGAGTGAGCTCAGTCCTTCCTGTTAAGGGAAAGTAATAGTCCCATTTTACCTATCTCAGGTGACCACCAGAATTAATAAAATGATATATGTGAATGTATTTGTGTTCTATGAACAGAAATTAATACTATCCTAGCACCCAAGAGACAAAGCCTCTAGCACTCCGGCTGCTGTCCTGTGTGTCCTTGCATTGACAATCTATCTCTTTAGGTCTCAGTTTGCTCATGTTTGGAATGAGAAGGAGCATATTCAGTTCACTCTCAACTCAGAGTTTCATGTGTCTCCTGCTTGGTGTGTAATTGAAACACTATTGGGTATAAAGAAGTTCCAGGAATACTGGGGAATTTAGAAAAGCATTAGGAAAATGCAGAATTCCTAAATTGCTTAGAGTTGAGTTCTAAGGAAGGTGGCAATGACATCTAAGCCATGAGACTCAGGTGACTGTCACCCCATGGAAGATCTTTGGAGGAATGAGATCTCAATTAGAATGCTCCTGAGCAGGAAGCTTGGCTTTGGAATGAAATATTTTTAGATGTTTTGGTTAAATTGGCAGGAATCTTTTTGTTAAGATTCTTTGATGAAAAGTGCATTTTAAGATTCAAATTTGGCTCTGAGGATTATGGACCAAAATAGCTTTCTCTTCATTTAAAGCAGATTCTTCTCCATCTTGAAGCAACACATTTGCCAACCAACGAGAGAAGCAATATTTCACTTTTGAGGAAAGAGTTCTAGTAAACACATACACAAATTACCTTTTTACGGAATGGCAAATGGAGAAAAGTATCACTTTTTTTTTTTAACAGATGTTTCTTGCATCCACCAGCTGCACAGTTTAAAATTCCATTCAACCAATACTTATTTAGCAGCCACTATCAGCCACGCATGTGTAAGACCTCATGGACAGAGTGGTGAACAAGACTAGCCTGTCCCTTGACCTCATGAAACTTAACATCTAGTTGTTCACTAATCTTAAATTCCACATGAGATGCTTACTGGGCTTCTGCTTAGCTTAAGTCTGATCTTTTCTCTAAACATTTTCTGCCCAGTAGGTGCACAAGTGTGTGCACAGAGGTCTCTCCCCTATCAGTTCCTTTGTTACTTGTTAGTTTCACCAGTCATTTCATGCATGGTATTTCAAGTTGCCTTATATTTTAGACAGTTGTTCTATCTTATTCTATAATGTTTATAATTTATATCTAGACAAGGCAGTGTCTCCTCCAGTGGGTGAATGCTACAAATAATGAATGAGGAATTCACTCTTAGCAGGAATTCATGGTTGTTCACCACACACTGTATTATCTGTGTAGAGAAATAGAGCAGAGAATCATAGCGCTCAGCTTTAAGACATCCACCAGTTAAAATGTCAGCATAGGAGCTCAAGTGCTTTGAAGAGAAAATCAACAGAACATAGTAGGCATATAGAATACTGATGCACTGCACAGTAATTAGCTTGAGAAAGAAGGGGTTAGAAATCTGTGGACAGATGTTCTAAGCAGGGGGAAAATGCATATAAGAGAGGATGTGACACAGGAAAAATAAATGATACTAGGGATTTGAAAATAGATTTAAATGGCTGCAGCAGGAGTGAGGGGTGATAGAACTGGTGTTGAAGCCAGTGGCCAATTCGCAGCGACCAATTTTGTGTCTTACCCAGTAGTCCAACTTTTCTTCCCAAAGTTAGTAGAGACCCATGAAGGGACATCTCTAGGAGAATCACATGAGTGGATTCACACCTCTAGGAGGTAGTGTGAAGGGTGGCAGGTGGGCTGATCTGGAGTGAGACATAAGATTGGGAGATGAGATGAATGCTTGCAGCAGAAACCCAGGAAGTGTGGACAAACTAAGATGGGGTGGAAATGAGAAGACGTGAAGTTAGTGTATTTACAGAGTAGAAGTAGATTTTGGTAAATCCCATTTCGAGTGGTGCTATTTATCACTATGGGGAGGATAAGAAGGGCAGTGGATGCTGGGAGGATGAAATATGTAGGTAGACAGTGAGTTGAGTTTGGGAAATGCTGAATTTTCTGTGCACAAGGAATCTCCAAGTGGAGTTAACCGGTAGGTGATTCCTTAGCTAAGGAAAAAGTGATGACTAGAGAGAGACTTGAGCACTGTCAGCATGAAAGTGGCACTTATAACCAGATAGATGCAGAGAAGGAACTGAGAAGACAACCTAAAATGAGATCTGGTGAGCACTGTAATTTTAAGTGGTAGAAAATGGCAAAGGAGCCTACAAAAGAGATTAATACACAGCGAAGGGACAGACAGAGAGGTAGAGTGAGGTCCAGATGATAATAATGCACAAGAGCACATAAAAGAGCAGCAAATAGACAGCTGTGTCAGATGTCACAAGAATCTCTGTTGAAATTAGTTGTGAGACTTGTCTCCCAGGTGTCATAAGAGGACATGTTGGTACAGTGCAGCCAGAGGAGGTTTGGTGGATGGAGACTACACTTTTGGAAAGTTTGGATCTGAAGGGAATTGGGGAGAGGGAATCGTGCAAGAAAAGGAATCATGCAAGTTAGAGGAAAATACTGTTTAGTATTTTCCTAAAGCAAGTTGAAAATGCCAAGGGGAGGTGGTGGGGAGGAGCAGGAAGGAGGCTAAAGGCTTTCTTGCCTGAAGACCTTCAAGTTCTCTGTGACAGGAGGCACTTTCTATTGAGATTCAGGGATTAAAATTGGCTGTTGTGCAGAAGAGATGAGTGAGGTCGCTCAGGAAGAATGACCATGACCCTGATGAAGGGTGTGTGAACTCAGTGACCACCAGCAAGCTTTAATTCTACACCAGCTGTGCTTTGAAACCCGTACTCTATTTTGACAAGCTCTCGTTTACAACTGCTTTTTCTCCTTCCCTTCCTCCTCCTCCTCCTCTTTCCTCATGTGTACAGTGCTCCGCAGTCTCCATCATCAGCAGCAGTATTGGTATCACATTAATATAATAATGTTACCTAGTGTCTATGGAGTCTTTAACTTACACAGATATTGTGTTAATGTCTATCATCTTATTCAAACCTCCTGTAGAAACTGAGATTGCTGCAATCAAAAGGAGAACTTGAGGCTCAGAGAAATTAAGTGGTTTATTCAAGGTCACACAGGTAGCAAATGATCACCTTCCCATCCCTTGTTCTTAGCGTGTGGTACATGGTGCTTTTAAATGTAGCAAGGTTTTATTCTTGGATCATTTCCATTTCATGTTGACCCTGTTTTGTCACAGCTATTTTTATTCTTGTTTTGGAGACAGTGAGTGGATCAAATAGAACTAATCCTTTCTGAGATGCTTCTGTTACTCCTCTCCCCTCTTTACCTTCTATATGTTTTGATTTTTATTAAAGTGATTGTTGCAAGTAGATGTTTTATTCAGTATGGGTTAAATGCAAGATATAGTTCCTGTTTTGGGGAAACTTATATTTTATATTACCTCTATTTAGCACAATTCCCAAGCAGGAAAGGAAGATTTTTGCAAAGTCTCGAGGAGTTGGAGGTGTTGTGCCTGTCATGATTTCTTTCACTGCAAATGGGTGCCATTTGTTAGCTGTCTAATAATATTCCTAATGCTTCAGCAAATTGTCAGGTAACCATCCAGGTTAATAATTTATGACATATAACTGTAATGAAATATTGCCTGATTCATTCTCAAGAACTTTGTGGTTTTAAGCTGTGGGTGGGTGTTGTGTAGAAAGACCACTCCCTTTTCTCTCTCTTTCTTTTTTATTTGGGTACCAGAGATTGAACTCAGGGGTACCTGACCACTGAGGCACATCCCTGGCCCTATTTTTTGTATTTTATTTAGAGGCAAGGTCTCAGTGAATTGCTTAGTAACTTGATTTTTGCTTAGGCTGGCTTTGAACTCGTGATCCTCTTGCTTCAGCCTCCCAAGTCACTGGGATTACAGGTGTGCACCACTGTGCCTGGCTTTCATTGTTTTTCTTTTTCTTTTTGCCTTAAAATCTCATTTGCAGCTGCATTTTTTGTTTGTTTGTTTGTTGAGAATGAATAATTTGTGCATCTTGGTTGGTTGTCCCTAAAAATAGTTCTCTTAAAGGTGGTTGTTTTCACCTCTTGCCTGGCGTTGTATATCATCAATTTTAAACAACTATACACTTGATAGTTTCCAAATCTGTTTCTCTTGGCTAATGTTTGGAGCAAACCCTTCCTGTTACTTTATGGTACGTAACAGTGCTCCTGATTGACTGGGACATGAAAATGAGGCACTAACTATGGGCTCAGCCTGTAAGAGAAAACAGGTAAGGGAAGTATCTTGGGTCTCATATTTTAAAAGTACATTTGTGTGTTTTAGCTTTCATTCCCCCAAATGATGAAATATTCCTGGGAACTCCCACAAGAATGTGAGTCAGAGAAAGCGTTCTTTGGTTGGAGAGGGAGACTGACTTTTAGGAGGGACAAAGGCTTGTTTTGCATCTGTTCCATAGCAGATTTCTTACCTTGATGCTCTTGGCACTTTGAGCCAGACAATGCTGTTGTGGAGGGCTGCATCCTGCACTTCAGATGTTTCACAGCATCCCTGCCCTTTACTTTGTCGATGCCAGTGGCACCTTGGAAATGATGAAAACCAAAAATGTCTCTAGAAATTGCCAAGCATGCTCTGGGGAGCAACACTGTCCCCTTGCAGAAGAAAGGTGTGAAGAGTCATGGTGTGCTACCTAGCAAGTGGAGGAAAGGAGACCCCCTCAGCAAGCTAGGGCACTTCAGTGCAATTGCCATTTTCACTTACGGTTAGTGGGATGTTGTGGAAAAAGCAATTTAAAAATACTAAACAGTATGCACATCCTCATCTTTTTATTCCTGCTGTTTTAATTTGCCTGTGTTACATCCTAGTTTTTGTTTATTATTCATATTTTGCTCATTGCACATAATTTTCTTGCAGATGGAATGTTATACTGTATATCTTAGTTTAATAGATTAGGGTTATTTTTATAGGGTTATTTCTAATAAATGCACACCATTTCTACCACCCATGTCAATGGGTGTGTATTTTTCCACAATCTTTGGTTTTACACACACATACACATGTCAGAGCACATTGGCAATTTCTTTTTTATTCCTTGCCCATATTTTTTCAAAATGGGAATCTATTAAATTTACTTTATAGTTTGTTAGCCAGAATTCTACTCATAGACTATTCGAAAATAAAGGAAAACGTTATTTCCTTTTATTTGTGCACCATTAATGATAATATGGAAGGCATATGCCAAATAGAGAACCTGAATTTAAATAACATGTAGGTTTAAATATACATTTGACCATGTTATTTATTACCTTGACTTACTACTTTGACACAGCTAATCTTTACTCAACTTCTATCCTGATATTACCCAGTTTTTGCAAAATCACACTGTTTTTGGATGACAAGAACATACTGTGAAATAGACCATTAGAAGAGAAAGAAGAAATTAGAAGGTTATGAGTTTTTAAAGACAGAAACACAAGATTTATGTTACTTCCAATCATGCATTTATTTGCAAAGTATGTATTTTATTCAGTAAGGAGATAAACTAGTTTACACTATCCTGTCACAATTTATATGAAAAAATATGGGGGATGTGTTGAACCATTGGCTTGCCCTGGTGCTCTGTTTCACTCACATTCTATTGGCATCTCTACTGCCAAGTCTCATTTCCTTGCTCTGTAATTTGGCACCTACTGACCATTTTCTTGCCAAGAGGCCTTAACTTAGAAGTAATTCTTTGAACAATTGAAGATGAAATGACTTCTCTCCTAACACAATAGGAACAATTAAATTAATGAAGTTTTAGAGTGAATCCACATGTATCTTAGAAAAGTGAAATATGAGGGAGCCATAGAAGAAGATCAGAGATTTTGAGCCCAGGTTTTTATGCCTCCCCAGAGCTGAGCTCATGCCTGATCATTACTAGATGCTCACCAAATACTGACTGAGTTTGTTGGAGGAGTAGCTGAAGGACTATCATAGTCAGGCTACCTGAGAATGTGTATCAAGTGCTAACTGAACTGACACTGTACCAATTAGGCTGTACTGTATACAGACGGTTTTGAGATAGTTTTTACACCAGAGTTAAACCTCTCTCTAGAATCTAGAAGAATTAATCATAATTTCCTGAGGGGGAATTGAGAGAAAGATGGAGACAAGAATGTTTCAGAGGTGAGTCGGGAGAATGGCATATTTCTCAGGTCCAGAACTAGAAACAAAACATTGAGAATTAAATTTTTTAAAGTGATTCTTAAACTTTTTTTGTGCAAAAAAATTATCAGTCTGATGTTAATATTCATATTTTCTGAATCTGTGCTCAGAAACTGATTCAGCAGGTCTGAAGGTATTTTAGGATTCTTCATGTTTATAAGCTCTCTAGATGACTCCAGTAGAGTTACCATCAGTGGGAAGGGTGCTGTGTTCAGAACACTAGTTTAAAGTGAAGTATAAGTGAATATTATCCCTGGTTGTAGTGAGGGCCTTTTGCAATGATAAAGATCCCATTTTACTGAGTGGCTGAGATTTGTGGAGAAAGATCTCATGGAAGAGGAAGAGTTTGAATTGAGAAAGAACGAACGGGACAATTTGAATAGATGGAGAGTGAGGAGAATTGTCTTGTTGGAGAAGGAAGTGGGACATGGATAACATGAAAAAAAAGCCATTGCATGTTAGCCATAATAGGGTTACTAAAACAGAAATCTAGGGTGTGTATGATTATCTCATTCAGCACAGAGAAATCCTACAAACTAGGAATCAGCATTGCCTCTGTCGAATCTGGAAGCTAAGGACTAGAGAGGTCATATAATTTCTACCATTACACAGGAAGTAAGTGGATAGGAATGGTAGGGTGCATATGCAGGGGGAAGTTTAATTGCATACTACCTTGAGACCTCTGCAGAGACATTAACATTTCTTAGGTACATGCTATGACATGAGTGTTAAGCATCTTCACAAGAAACAAAGGAGAAAGCAGGGGAAACTTACTGAGCATAAGACTGTGAAAGCTAAAAAGTATTTTCCTTTAAAAACTGCTATTTAGAATATCCACACTAATTTTATTGACACATATGTTATATTTAGAAAAATTGAATTAAGTCTATGTAATACCAGGAGGGCTGGACAACGTAGCCCATATTTTGGTATTAGGAATAAATAGGTAATAGCAACATCAGTTAGTTTAAAATGTCTGAAAAACATCAGAAAATATTGGCATTTTAGTAGATACATTAGTTTATGATTTGTATAATCCTTCCTTGTTTAAAAGATGGATGTTTGCTTGGTTAGTAGTAGTGGTAGTATCACACACTTTATGTAGGTAAAATGGCACTGAATCTCTTTCTGTAATTATTTGTGGCTGCTTTGCCATGGTGCTGGAAGGGTATGCTTAAGTGTAAGGCCTGACTGATGGAGCACCTTGACGTTGATGCCTCAAAGATCAATATTTCACTTCCTCATTGGTGCAAGATCATTAAGTAAAATTTCAGAAAGTGTTTACCTACAGACTTCTTCATGACTCTGAATTAGTCAGCTATTCATTACTAAGTGGAAAAAAAATACCTGAGATAATAAACTTAAAAGGAGAAAAGATTTGTTTTGGCTCATGGTTTCAGAGGTTTCAGTTCCTGGTCACTTGGCCCCATTGCTTTGGCCTGTGGCAGCTCAGCACATAGTGGCAGGAGTATATGGCAGATGAGTCCTGTTCACCTGTTGGTAGCCTGGAAGAAAAAAAGAGGAAGCCAGATCCCAATGTTCCTTTCAAGGTATCCCCCAAGGACTTAATGTCCTCCCCCTGGGCCCCGCCTCTTAAAGGTTTCCACCTCCTCCCAGTAAAACCAGGAGCTGGGGACCTGTATTGCACCTGTGGGCCTTTGGGAGACATTGCATATCCAAACTACAGCAACACTTTTAATTAAATAATTAGCCTTTAAAAATCCATTTTCACTTTATTTTTTAATTTAATTAAAATGATGCTATTTCCATGTAAATCTTGTTATTTTCATCCAAGCACTTCAGATAGATAAATCTGTTTAATAATTGTGCATCTTCAAAAATAATTAATATGAAATACTCATATTACTTCATATCTATTGTAATTACATTTCCATAAGTTTATAGAGTTTATTCTATCTTTGTACTGTCAATGTTATCATAATTAATATCTCATCATGTATGAACATGTCATATTCTCATACTAATATGTAATGAATCATACAATCATAAATTTTTAATAATATATTTTGTATTTTTGACCCAATCTCTTTATATAGATAGGAAGATTTAACTATAGATAGTTATTGAAGCTTTGAATATTTTCTAACAAATTAAATAATCTAAAAATATCGTTTTACAACAAAAGTTCCATGCATGTATGCTAGTTGAAAATTGCTTTTAATATTTATCGCTTAGTATTATGTAAGTTTTATAAGTAGGTCCCTCTTTGTAAGTCATCTATGTATGTTCATATATATGCATGTACTCATTTATATATGTGTGTTCAGGGTCACATGCCTGTTATTGCTGAAACTTAAACCTCTGGCTTGACCTGCTCACTATATGTTTATGTATCTTTTTACCTATGTACATTATGTGACAGATTATCAAACAAAATAGAAATTTAAAAAGGATTTGATCAAAGTAAACAATTTATAATATTTTTATCTCATACTCACTTTGACACTTGTTTAAATTTTTTTCACTTCCTGTGAAAATAAATACTAAGCTCATGAATAGTAGCAAATTCAAGGCTGTTTCATTTTGCATATTGTTCTACTAATGGGAAGTATTGCCTATTAGGATTTAAACTGAGATAATTTAAAAGTGATTGACTATATTTCTATGAATAGAGTCACATTTTCTCCTACGCTGCAAACCCTAAAGCATCAACACAGAAACAGTAGTTTTTCAGAGTCTGCTGTGCATCTCTTTCAAGAGGAAGTGTTTGTTTTAAAGTCAGAATTGAATTTTCTTGAATCTTGGGATTACAGGTTAACTAGGCTGGCAAAGGACTGTATCAGATGGTTGGATTTTAAGCAAATTGCAGACGTCATCTTACCAGTTTGTGTAAGGGGGCTGACTTCATCAGCTGTTGATTTTTCAAGGAATATTTTTTAACTTGAAACTTGAATGAAACAATTTATGGGTCATTTTAAACAAATACCATAAATAAAAAGCTGAAATGATAAAGAATTTTAAATATGAGTGAACAGATGCCAATTAGGTTGTAAAATCTAATCACCATTTTTAGTACTTGTCATTGAAGTCACCACTATTCAAAAAATGAAATATCATTGCTTTATTCTTTTTTTCTTCACCTACAAAAAGCTTTGAGATCTATTTTGAAAATGCATATTTCTGTTTCTTGGGCCAAGTGAACTTTTGAGTTGCTATGTTGGAGGAAGATCTCTTGCAGGATTCTCTGATGGGCTGTGTACATCACTTCTCTTTCAAGCGTGGTTAAGCTCAGCACTTCCCACACTGGTGGGATTGATGTGCTGGGCTATCTATATTTGAGTCTAGCTGATTTGTTGGAAGAATGCTCCTAAATGTTTACTTGAATCTCATTGGTGTGCTTATATGGCAAACCATTTCTAAAACAGAATCCACTAGAGAATGACACCTGTATTTTAAAAGTTGTAATATTTTAAGTTCTTGCCAAACTTACAAATGGAAGATTTATACAGAATTTGAGACCACAAGAAAGGCAAAAAGTTAACTTTATTTCCTTCTGATGCTTTTGGATGTTTTTTCTTAGACTTCAGGTTTGAGAGGCCAAGTTCTGTTCTGTAAGAAATCTAATAAAATCATTGTGCCAGTTTATTTTGAACACTACAGAAATGTTTTCTGGCAAATGTATTACTGTCTGGTTATTTGGAAAGATCAGCTCTCATTATAATATCTTAACTGGCATGTTTTCTAAGAGACCATACAACTCTTCCTATTTATTTCATGCGTCAGTTTTGAGAACCATGTTTTAAACTTACTTTATCTTGCTAGTTTACCACTGGCTCAGATCATCATGCTAGGTAATCCAGTTAGGTAGAAATTTTGTTGTTTAATGCAACTTCCTTCCTCTATTAGGTTGCTTTAGTCAAAGTGGTTAATGTTGGACAAAATACCTCTTCATTGTTTGTATTGTCATTTACAAAAGAAGCAGCAATATCTGGGCTCTAGGTTTCCCATTCTGTTGTCATTTTAGTGCACTGTGACCTCCAGGTCAGAGCAGACTCTGCCTGTGCTGTTGGACTTTACAGAGAGGCCCAGAAAGGGAGATGGAGAAAGTTGGAATGATGAATATCTGTGGTGTGAGTGTCTTAAGTACTTGAGAAAGAGAAGGCCTTCTTTATACATCATAGCTCAGTTTTGTTTGGTGTGCAAGAATATTAAAGTTATACAACAAGAATGTGTCCTGTAAGAATGTGTATATAATCAGAGACTTTTTTTTTTTTGGTGCTGGGGATTGAACCCAGGGCCTTGCACATGGTACTCACACACACTGTATCACAGAGCTACATCCCCTGTCCTTGACCTTTTAAATTTACAAGATATGGAACAAAAAATATCTAAATATATGTATTGTTGCTCTGGGATTTTAAGCATTTCATAGTTTATACACAAATATTTCATTTTATAAGACTCAGTGAAATACAGGATTTGAAAAATTGTAATATCACTTTGACACATTACTGGGTTGTAACTGATCATGACTACTAAAACTCACCATTTCTTAAGAAATACTGTGAAATGAAATGCTATTTTTCAATTATTTCTCTTTTAAAAATATTTTTTAGTTATACATGGACACAATTTTTATTTTGTTTATTTTTATGTGGTGCTAAGGATCGAACCCAGGCCTCACATATGAGAGGCAAGCACTCCGCCACTGAGCCACAGCCTCAGCCCCTTGGTTATTTCTTATATTGTTTTAAAATCCCAGTGAAATAAGAAGTACTGTCACATTTTACAGGTGGGTAGGCTGAGGGTTAAAATATTTCTTTAAAGCTAGAACAAACTAAAACCAAGAATAGACAGTCCTCTTTATGCAGTATGTAGAAAGTGCTGGAACTGGGATTGGAGTCTGATTTCCCCTTATGTCATTTATTTCTGTTCTAAAGTTAAAGGAAAGAGGATTAGAAAAAAATTGAGTGGATAAGCCACCAAATTAATATTCCAGAATGATGGTCTGTAGTCCACATTCCAGCTTCTCAGTTGCCTTTTGGGAAATCCAGAAAAATCAGACAAATTGAGGGTATAGAATAAAATCTTGTAGTACTACAAAAGAAGATGATTCAAGTCTTTTATATATCAATTTAAATAATAACCGTTTTAGCATCACAAGGATTTGTGACTAAATTGAAGATTATGATTTATATTTTTCGTTTTTTGTAAATCATCTTTCATTTCTGTGGGATGAATTCAATTCTTGCTCAAAACAGAAATCTGTTCTGAAAGAAGTGGATGCTAATCCTGAGAATTAAGAGCAAAATTAGATTTTGACTACATTTTACAAGAGGCTTTTAGAGCTAAGAAAACATCAACCCTTCATGTCCTACTTGCTATTTTGATGAGGCAGTACCTATCTCAGAATACTCAGGGAACTGATGATTAGCATTTGTATAAAATAGTAATTGTGATGTGTTTCAAGATCAGTTCAAAAGACTTCATTCTGCCTATGCTTGAGTTCAAATTTGATAACAGTATGTTGCTCAAACAAAATGTTTCTACTCTTCCTTTATTCTAGTTTATCACATATTCAACTGAGTTGACAAAAAATTAAAATAAAATTGGGTTAGATGTACATACATGTAAAATATTGTGTGTATATATATGACATTTAAAAATAATTACTAAGTTCTATATTTCTTTAGGAAGGAAACAATACTAAAATGGCATTGCATTTTTAAAAGTTCATTTCTGTATTTATTATAGAACGATCAGTAGATTAAAAGCATGAGGCCTGAAAGTTCTGGCTTTGTATCATATTTGTTCCCAATGACATTTAAGACAGGGGACAAATTTCTTAAATTCTGGACAATAGTTTCTATATTGGGTAATAAAGAAATTTAAATGAAGGATACAAAGTAACTTCCAAGTGTTATTTTGGATTTGTAAAACAAGTTGATTTGTCATATAAATGTATTCATATTATGGTGTGTTTTAGACTGGATTGGTCTTATTACTGTTGATTATAAAAAATAGCAAATATAATAAATAATGGAAAATAAAATGGTATATTTTTAAAAAAATTTTTGGTAGTTGTAGATGATAGATGCCTTTATTTTATTTATTTATTTTTATGTGGTGCTAAGAACTGAACTAACATGTGCTAGGCAAACACTTTGCCACTGATTTATGGCCCCAGCTCTAAAGTTGTATATTAATATCATTGTTTGGAAATGATTACCTTTGCACTTCATGGGATATCACATATCTACACATGAAATAAAATAGAATGGTATCATACATCATGTTTCGAAATAAGATTTTTGCATTTACTCTTTTGTGAACTTCTTTTGATGCTATCTCTAATTTTTTAATTGTTGCACAAAAATCCATCAGTTGGGGCTGGGATTATAGCTCAGTGGTAGAACGCTTGCCTTGCATGCGTGAGGCACTGGGTTCAATCCTTAGCACCTCATAAAAATAAATAAATAAATAAAGATATTGTGTCCATCTATAACTAAAAGAAAATTTTTAAAAATTCATCATATGCTTACACTGTATGTACTAAATCAGTCTTCTGTTGATGGACTTTATGATCATTTGGAGAAATTTTGCTATTTTGAATTAAACTACATTGAACACTCTGTATGTGCATGTTTGACTGTAAAATTATTTGCCTTGGTGAATTTTTAATAGTTGGCTGGCTGGTCCCCTGAATATGTACACCTTAGATCTTGATACTTACAACAAAGCGTTGGTTCCTTAAAAATGTGCTTTTATTCACATTGCCCGTATGTGCATTCTGTTTTTACACCTTCACTTCCCCAGTCTTGAGCTTCTCTCCCTGTATGTATTTTTTTTCATCTTTGCTAATCTAATAGCTAAAATTGGTTATTTCCTGCATTAATTAAGCTTTACTGCCTATTAATTGAAACTCATTTTTGTGTTTAAAGGCCATTTTTATTTCTTCACTCTGAATTGCCTTTTGATATCATTCACCGATGTTGCTTCTTTCTGAATGATTCCTTTTTGTTTTCTTTTTTTCTTACTGGTATGTTAGGACTTAATAGTATAAGGCCTTGTGCCATATATTACAGAAAAATTACCTTGTGTAAGAACTTTGTAAGTAATGTGTTTTATTGTCCCCAAACTATATTTGTGTGCATTAGCATATATTAATTTTTTATTTTGTAGTTTTTGATCTTGGTTTTCAGATCTTGAAAACACTTGTCTTCACCAAAATTTTTAGAAAAAAGTCAATGAAATGGAGACTAAAACAAAACCTCAGAGAAAAAGGGAGCTCAGGAGTTTGACCTGACGCGATCTACCTTATCTGCTAAAATTCACCTACCAGCCGAAAGTAAGCCCCCCAAAAGTAACTGACCAACTCCTTCCATGATCTGGCCCTGCTAAATCCTATAAAACTCAGACTTTTGTTGCAGCCAGTTGCCATTTTCCCTCTCAAAAATGGGCCCCTCTGCTGCTTAATAACGCATCGCTGATCTGTTGAGATCTGTCTCCCTTTCTTTTTCTTTTTGTATTCTCTTTAATTTGCTTTCAACAAGCATTCAAATGTTCTTTCAATATTTTGTAGTTTTTTTTACGTAAAAATTAATTTCAAATGTGTTTTAGGGAAAAGTTCTGAAGCAGAAACATATATGTAGCTAAGTAGATTAATAGTTGTCACAATAAAATTTAATAAAATAATCTATTTTTTCATTAATCATTGCAGGGTGGTTTATCGTATGAGATGAATTCCATAAGCCTTTAGGTCCATATTTCTACTCTGTATTTGATTCTTTAATAGGTCTATATTTTTGTACCAGTACCC
The DNA here is from genome assembly GCA_004024805.1 of Geosciurus inauris. Classification (NCBI taxonomy): domain Eukaryota; kingdom Metazoa; phylum Chordata; class Mammalia; order Rodentia; family Sciuridae; genus Geosciurus; species Geosciurus inauris. Next base: position 68,903 of record PVHX01003323.1, on the reverse strand, counting down.
TGTGCTTTTGTTTACTCTAACATTAAATATCAGACAAACCTTCCTTATTGTGTTTCTAATTATTTATATTTGATCTTCATGAAGAAGTTAGGCATTCATAAAATCCTTAAATCTTAGTAAGTTAAAAAATACTACCACTGTTTTTGTGAAGATACTAAATTCTTTTGAAATTTATTGAGGCATATAAAAGAAATTCACTTCTCCATAGTATTGGTTCTTCCTATTGAGGAACATGATATTTCTTTCCATTTATACATATTCTTTTATGTTCTTCAGTAAAATTTTATGGTTTTCTCCATGTGGGTCTTACATATTTCTTGTTAAATTTATTCCCATAGGCCCTACATAATTCTTATTAAATATATTCTTTGGTACTTTGCAGTTTTTATGATTATTGTGAATGGGATTTTTATATTCAATGATTATTTTGGATTCTCGGCTAAATGAACAAATGTCAAATAACCCCCTGAGAACATTCGTCTTCCAGCTTTACAGTTCTGGCTCCCGTTTCCATTTCAGCATATGCATGAGGCACCTTCGTTGTTGCTAAAACACTAGAAAGACATATATGGAGGGTTTGTACACTTCCTTCAAGTTTATTCTCTTCTTAATCAATTTCAACATGTAAACAGTGATTTTTCTATTTTAATTTTAATCTTCTGTCTATAGTGCACTTGGCCCAAAGAATCAACATGAATTAACACTGAGAGTAATCTTAAAAAGTTCCCTTCAATGACTATAACTTTACCTAGCAAAATTTAGATTAAAACAATAGCCCATGCTTAGGTTTTTATCTTGCATATTGTAAGTGTTATAAGTATAAGAAAAATTTTTGAATACAGCCAGCAAAATCATCCTTATACTATGTCTAAACTATATTTTCTGTTACTTGAAGTATGAATGATTTAATTAGAATTTGTGGATAAGAGATATTTCATATTGACAACAGTTACAGTCAGAGAATTAAACAGTGTAACTGCCACTCTGTGTGTGCATATTGCCTCACTTAGCTGCTTCAGAGTGTTGACATGGCTGGTTTTAGTACAAAAACAGAACATGACTTATATCTCGATGTTTGATCACCTTAAAATTGAGGACCATGAATCTCTCCTATTATAGTCAGAGGTGATAATAAATTTGATTATTTTGAATACATTGACTTGCCAATCTGCTTTACTGAACAGTTTTGATGATAATGTTGATCCATTCATCTAAGAATGTCTTAGTTGTGCATGGAGTTTAAGATTTTTAGCAAATATCTCAAAATATGTTACTGAAGTTCAGAGGAAATATGTCCTATACATTTTAGGAAATTTAGATTCTTCAGTTGAATTTTAACGTTTGTTTTGGTTAAGTCAGCTATGCTTTCAAGAAAAAGGCAAAAAAGTCAGAAATTACGGGGGAAGAGCATTTCGATAAACTAGGCCAGCACTGTCCACAGTATGAGGCATTTGGCTGTTGTGGACACACACAGATACACACACACAGGAATATAAAACTGATTACTTCTTTTTAAAAGAACTTACAACCTACAGTTTGAATGATGTGATACTGGTAAACTTGAGTAAGATGGGATATAATGTAAAATGATAATATCTCATGGGTCAGCTTGAAAAGATTGTACTTTTCTAGACAGGAAAATATGCTTCTTGTAACTTAATTGAGGTATGTTAGAAGAAAGCTGATACTTCATATAATTTTGCATGAGTTTACTGAATATACATTTATCCTTGCAAAAGAGAATGTCTATCCTAGATGGATGATTTTATATTAAAGTTTTGATGTACTATTCTTCAGTGATTTCAGGCTTCCTTCTGAGCTGATGTATCAGATAGGTTTGGTCTTTTGACAATGAAATCTTGGTCCTGTATATGTTAATAAAAATACAAATACAGTACTGCCATAAATAGCATGGTTCTGCATATTCTAGTATCATCATCTCCAATGTACAACCAAGAGGGTTATGGTGCCTTGTGTTCAAATTTGCTTTGTATTAATTTATGAAGTTTTATGACCTTATAATGTATGGTTGCATTAAAATATTAATATTTTGATTAATATATGAATCAGAATCAATAAAATCTTCATATGCCTCATCCAATAAAGCTTTATCCTACTGAACAATTGATTTCATAGCCCGTTAGACTCTACTTAGGAAGTCAAAACCACTTCTGTTTCCTTGGCTGTTCCAACCATAGGCAGGTTTAGCTGAAAAGGATCTGACTCAGAGTGGTTACATAAGAATTGAATTCAATTAATGTTAAAATAGCAAATAATCCCTTTTATTAGTGCTTCTTTCTCCTCAGAATTTATGGTGCAACCAAATTATAGTTTTGTTCAAAAGTTATCATTGCCTGCATTCAACCAGCAATTTTTACTCAAGGTTGTTTCAACTGAATTTTGGAATTTGTTTTGGAAGCCTTTGTACTGCATTATCACAGTAGTCCTACAGTTATATAAGACTCTGCATATCAATAGAGGTGACAGTAGTATATGCAGAACTCTTCAAAGAATGCTTCTTATTTTTTGGCTAGCAGATCTAACTTGACATCTTTAGGCAGACAGTATTTATTTCTGAATTGTGCACTGAAATTGTGGCTAAGATTAAAAATGAAACCCAAGAGCAGAGCTAAGCAGGAGTACCAGATTGTACATAAAACGTGGTTTAATTGTTGTGACTTAACTGTGAGAAAATATACCATAATATTTCAGATGTAAGGAAAGCAGGAAAGTCAGCAGTGAACTGATTTAGCTTCTCACATAAATAAAGTCAAGTTTTTAACTGCAGTCCTCGACAATCTTTTAATATTGAATGTCTTTCAAATTGGTTGAATTGTGTTTAAGGAATGAAATGAAAAAGAATCTGATTTTTATTGCTAAGAACTAAATTCATTTGGTTCTTACCTTTCCAGTTAGTAGAAACACATTTTTGTTCTTAAAACTGATGAAGACAGGGTTATTTTTGAAATTTGTAAGGTGCATGCTTTCCCCTTGATGTTTTCACAATTTACTGGTAGCATCTCAGAGCAATTGAAGATCTGAGATGAATCTTAGCTCTGCACTTACATCCTATGTAATGTGGTCCAAATTAATTAATTTATTAACTCACCACTTTTCTTATCAGCAGAATCAGAAAAAGAATGGTATCAGCCCCCAAAGATTATTCTCAAAATTTAATGAATAATATGTGAGAAGACTTATTGAAGTTCTCTACCCAATAAATCTCAACAAATAATATCTATTAATAATATCCCATACCCATACATTTAATTTGGCATGATTTCACAGCCTAGACACACTCAGCTTATTTAGAAGGGGAATCAAATCCAGGTGGCAATATCTTGAAACGCATGTGAAAATTTAGTGGTCATAGAAGCTGTTTAGTGGAGAGGCACTAGGTTAGAATTCAGAAGACCTAAATTCTATGTCATATACCCTCACTAATGTGTGACCTTGAGTAATATTTCCTCCCTCTCCCCCGCTCTAGTTCTATTTCTGTGGGTGGAAAAAAGGATTGCATTAATATATCATTCCAGTTCAGAAATACTGAAAATGTTTAAATAATAACAGAAACTAGTAGGCTTTTTTTTTTTTTTTTTAAATTTCTGAGCATGCAACCAAAGTTGAAAAGAACAAGGGAAGAAAAGAGCATTGTTTATAAGGTTTGGGGGGAAAAAAGCTGAAAAATGATAGTTGTGTTTTTTATCAGAAAATGTATTCTTTCTAACTGTACATTTTGCAGTTGTTTTTCAGTATCAGTTCTTTGCTAATTCTATAGAGTTTTAGTGGTATAATCCTCCCAAGGTGTTCTGTCTGCAGAAGTCTGCAGTAAAATTGTTAGATGCTAGTATTTCTGAATACCAATATCTGTTGACATGTTTGAGAAGAATTTTATTGAAAAGCTGAAATGGAAAACAGGACACTGGATCTACTACTAGCTCTTTCTGAGGTAGTTTTTTGTTTTAGATCATATGTTTAATCTTAAATGTGTGATAACACCTAGAGGGTTATAAAACGTACATGAGGTTAATAAGAACTTTATCTTCAAAAGATAAAGATCCAAAGTTCATTTACAAAAGATGACACCTTTTTTTTACTGGAAATAATACAAGTTTTACCCAGGGAGATGCAGGTCTCCTAATGCATGGCTGCGTGGCTTCTATTTGGCTTCTATGATCAAGGAAAAATATAAAAGAACTGATTTTGCAGCTTAGTGATGCCAGAGACACAGCTCAGTCTTCTCTCTTTTGTATGGAAATAGTTGCCAAGGTCATTCTCCTAGTGTGAAAAATAGTCAAAGAAAATACTGATGTTCAGAAGGCATGGCTTTTCTCCTTTCAAAGTTGAGTTTACCTACTTTCCTGAGGCAGAGAATTATGACAGTGACATTACAGAGTTGCTCAGATCTAGCCTCCAAGACTTCGTGTAGATTCCATCCTTCAGCTTGCATTAAGACCATCACCTTCAGAACTTTGCTGTGTTCAAACAATGCTCTTTCCTGGTTAAATATCAATGCCTTCACCAGTGGTGATATCAATGTTAACATTGTCACCACATTTGATGAATTTGAAAGTACCTTAATATAATCTCCCACCATATCTGGGAGGCAGACATAACAAGTGTTGGTGTTTTCTCTCTCTTTCTCTCTTCCTCTCCCTCTCTCTCCTTTCCTTCCTTCTCTCTTCTTAGGAATTAAATTCCAGAGGTGTTAAGTGTCCTGTTAATACTGGATGTCTCATGTTGAAATTCTACCAAGTAGTAGAATTTTTCTACCAAGTGGTAGAATTTTGACTAGAATTCTGATTTTGAAAACTAGTTATTAGTTAGTCCTCTAATTATTAATTCAGGAAGCAGATTATTGGAAGATTCATCAAGGAAAATGTTTTTCTTTTAAAATTATTAAGAAAGAGGGATGAGGGGCTGGGATTGTAGCTCAGCGGTAGAGCGCTTGCCTCGCATGCGTGAGGCCCTGGGTTCGATCCTCAGCACCACATACAAAGCAATAAAATAAGACATTGTGTTCATCTACAAATAAAAAAAAAATCTTTAAAAAAAAAAAAAAGAAAGAGGGATGAAGGTGCTCATTGGTAAGGTACTTAGAGCAAGTACTAGATACATTCCTCTAAAGAGCTGGTGAACTTGATAGTTAACCCCAAAAGCTCAGCTAGGACTTACTAAGCAGACTTTCATTTTGATGTCTTCAACCTGGAGAAACCAGGAAAACCAATGGGTCTCCATGGTTCACAGATTTCTCTTAAGTTTGAAGAACTGACATATTTGATCAAGCATCATAAATCACGGGTGTTGTTTCATAGCCAACAAAGAAGACCTCCTGCAGACAAGCTACTAAATCAGTAAATATTATTTGTTAGACCTGTTTTCTGAGCAAAGTATTGCAGCAGCTATTGATTACTTGGCCAAGTTTATTGATCGTTGAGGCCTAACACTGTGATGAAGTGTTTAGCCATGCTTCCTTTTCATTCATTTCATGAGGCAAATATGCTTTCTCTGTATTTGTGGAGCCAGCACTAAAAAACAGAGCTTTGTTCTGTGGGGTTAGCTAGAGTGCTGTCTCAGGATAGATGCACGTTTCCAAACCGTCTTACACTGTCTTACAGTACGTGTTCTGAACCCAGCATTTGTATCTCAACTTGTAAATGTAATCAAGTTATATAATCTCTGAGCCTCAATGTCCTCAACTGTGAAATAAGATAATTTCCTACTTGAAGTTCATTGAAGATCAAATATGATAATAGCTATATTTTTTAGGGTATTTTCTGTATATAGGAAGCATTCATTAAAATCAGCTTTGATAGATGTGAATATTGCCATTGCATTACATCAAAAGGAGCATTAATCCCAAAGAAGTTATGGAAAAAGAAGATGAAATAATGGGTAGCCAGTAACTGAATATTAAGAATTTGAACAGACTAAAATAATAGAATTTTTTGTTTTCTGACTACAGAGTTTCATGATGATTTGTTCTTTGTTAAATTAAGGCATACAAATGAAAATTAACAAGGCAAGTGTCACCTTCCAGTTTACCAAATTCATATCTCTTTATTTTATGAAAAAAGACCTGGTAGCACTTAGGTAAGTGTTGAGGTTACAGGTGACACAGCAGATACTTTGACATCCAGCTTTTTAAATCCATTCCTCTCTACCTATTACTAGAGGCAGCTGCAGAAATACTTTCTAATTATCTAACTCACATAATATCCTGTCGAGTTGGAAGACGTGGTTATTTCTCTTTCAAGGTTATTCCAAACCTTTTCCTCTTACCATTAATGTTCTTATGTCTCATTTGGCATTCAATTAGCCTAAAAACAAGTAGCTATGTCTCATTTTATGCTCCATTTTAATGTAAAAATCTAATATCAACATTAGTTAAAGAGAGAAAACCAACATTGAATAAGAGAACTGTAAAAAGAAAAGATGAGCATGGTGTTAGAGACCATTAAAAAAAAGAAACAAACTCAAATGTATTTTCTGCTCCATTTTGACCTTGCTTTGCTCATTGGAATTGTATCTTAGACTTTACCTTTCAGTCATAAGATTTATGAATTAAATTGCAGAACGACTTGCTAAGTTTCATCTTTCCTCATCTTTACTCATTTTAAATAATTTTTGTCTTCTTACATTGTAATGTTATTATTTTAGTTTCCCATAAAACATTCTGTGAGATTTTTCTAAATTTGGATTTGTTTCTTTAATCTACATTTCCTTTACCTGTTAGGAATTATTTATTGATAGTCCTCGTCTCCTTTAATAATTGCCTAGTCTTTGGTGAGACTTACATGCAACATGATTCTTTGAAAATAGTACACTTGTGTAATATGAAAATTGTGCTGATTTCCTGTGCATCAGCAAACGTGTAGCCATCGTCGGTGGGAGAATGATTCTTGAAGTATAGGTATCTAGAGAGCTGAGTCAACCTACTCTATAAATCCATGAGTGTATTTCTGGCAAACATGTTCCTGTTCAAACAAGAGGTGATGCCTTAGTGTAAACCAAACACAATCACTGTACTCCTAAGCAAAGTGGTTTTGAATTGTAAGCTCATCAAAATAAACGGTACAAAGGTACTCAATGTCTATTCATGTGCATGGATGGATTTATTTTCTCTTTCCAAAGTATTACGGTTTACGTTCTGGCTCATGGTGTCCAAGAGGGACCCTCTATGCTCTTACCTGCCTATTCATCTCTTTTCTATTATGTACTAAAGGACACAGCAGTTTTCAAGATAGTGATAGTGGATATCACTATCCACTATCACACTTACCCTTTCTCTTCAGCCTCCGAAGTGGCCATTGGAAACATGTTCATTACCACTTCATAAACTCTGCCTCAATCATCTTATGCTTTAAGATGTCTTCTCAATATACCCAGTGACTTTATTGTGTGTCTCCTACTACCCCTCATGAGTCAAAGCAGTTCCCTATTATGTGGATATATTTAGAGCAATGTTTGAAAATATTTGATATATGCAGAATGCTGTGTTTGCGACTCTTTGTGCTCTGAATAATCAAGAAGAATTGTATTGACTAGTAGCTTCATCTTTAAAAGAGTGCTCTATGATGGGGTCATAGAGAGAATAGATATTTATTTCTAGTTTTCACCACGAAATGTGCCTTCTACTATGAATGATCACATAAGAGAACTTGGAGGATTTAATTTTACCATTTGAGGTATTAGAACTTAATCTTGAATACCTGTTTTTTTAGTTATGTTATGATGAAGAGCAAGGGATTGCAGTGTCACTGCATCAAAGCTTTGTAGGAAGCCTCCACTTAAGTGACAGATTAAAACTGAGTTGTCTTTTTCCTTTTAATTCATTTTCTTTCAATCATTGGATATTGTTCTAGCTCAAGAATTCTGAAAAGTGACTTCTTTTGCATGTTCTCAAAGGGATTTTTCCCTTTTATGCTTTTTATTTTTCCCTTTTATACTTTTTATTTTATATTAAATATTCAAAGAGTACGCTTTTGCCACATAGTAGGAAAAAGTCGACTAAAGTTCTGTTCCTCCAGTGTACCTCAGTGTTCTTTCATGGCCAAATTAGAAGTTTTCTATTTCCTTCCTTCCTTCCTTCCTTCCTTCCTTCCTTCCTTCCTTCCTTCCTTCCCTCCCTCCCTCCTTCCCTCCCTCCCTCCTTTCGTCCTTTCCTTCCTTCCTTCCCTCCCTCCCTCCCTCCCTCCCTCCCTCCTTTCGTCCGTCCCTCCCTTCCTTCCTTCCTTCCTTCCTTCCTTCTTTCTATTCCTTCTTTCTTTCCCAGGGATGGAACTCAGGGGCACTTGGCCACTGAGCCTCATCCCCAGCCCTCTTTTGTATTTTCTTTAGAAACAGGGTCTCATTGAGTTGCTTAGTGCCTCAGCATTGTTGAGGCTGGTTTTGAATTCATGATTCTCTTGTCTCAGCCTCCCAAGCCACTGGGATTACAGCCATGTGCCATTGTGCCCAGCTTCCAATTTTATTTTGTCACCTGAGAGTTTTTTTAGTTAAATTTCCTTTTTTTTTTCTCACCAGAATTTAGGTAGGATGTGTTTGTTACAATTGGCCTTTAGACTGATTTTTTTAAATGATTTTTTAAATCAGTGTATTATAATTATAAATAATGGTGGAATTCAATGTGATGTACTCATACATGCACATAGGATAATTTGGCCAATTTCATTCTTCAGTACTTTCCCCTTCCTTCTCTTTCAACCTCACCCTGGTCCCTTCTTACTCTATTACTGGTCTATTTTCCTAAGATTCACTTTTTCCTTTTTTCTCCCTAGCTTTCAAATATGAGAGGAAACACATAACCCTTGGCTCTTTGAGTCTAGTTTATTTTTTAACTTGATATTCTCCAGTTCCATGAAATTTCCTGAAAATGACATAATTTCATTTTTCTTCATGGCTGAGTAAAGCACCAGTGCCATTTATACAACATTTTCTTTATCCATGTATCTGTTGGACTAATATTTACAGCATTGGAAGCATAGTTCTTTGAATTACTATAACATTTTTGTGCATCCTGAGCACAGTGTGTGATGTTAGTAGGGGGCCCACTGCAATTACTGCAATACTCAGCTAATTTACCTTTGATCCCTGTAGACGGAGTTTGTATCAATCTTCCGGTCAGGTTTTCTTCCAGTCCAGAATGGGGATGAGCAGCACAGGCATATAAAAATGTACCAGCAATTACACATTCATTACCTCTAATGACTTCAGCCAAAGCCACTGGTAAAAGTTATCCATGACACAAGCCATCGTGGAAATTCATTTTTAAACTTAACCTCCATTCTTTTTGGAAGGACCTCATCCTTTCCCATACAAATTTAATTGTACTGAGTTAACCACAGTAGAAGAAGAAGAATGTCCTATCTGATGAAGAGTCTTCCATGTTGGCAGATAGGACCATGTTAGCTCTCCAAGGATGCTGTGAAATGTTTTCTCAGTGACATAAACCCAGGAAAAATTGTAAGTGGAGGTTTTTATTTCTTTCAAAGACACCACAATTACAACCACAAACATGTGATATTATTCATCTTACCCCAGCTTCACCTCCATCTATCTGTACTGTCTTTTGTGAAAGATTTGGGTCCCAAACACTTGATGAATATTCCCTGTAATATCCTTCATCATGTCATTTTCTGTCCTAGAAATTCATGTGCTCATACCAGAGGATCTGTCTGAGCCACTAAAATTTAGTCATAGAGCAGAACAGGGCATCGAAGCCTAACTGACAAATAGGTGCTGTTTTAGAGACATGAAAGAAGCAGGAGGTTTATTATTCTCTTAAAGAAAGTATAAATTGTTGCCTAAAACAAAAGTAGAGACATCTGAGGGATTGGGAAGCGATAGATGTGGGAACTCATATTTTAGTTCCTTGGGTTAGAGCTTCACTCTTGTCCATGTCTTGTGATCATTTGAGCATGGATTAAGCACAGTTTGGGGGAAATATAAATTCGCTGTTTTTCTTTCTTTCTTTTTTTTTAGTTGTAGATGGACACAATGTCTTTATTTTATTGCTTTGTATGTGGTGCTGTAGATCGAACCCAGGGCCTCACACATGCGAGGCAAGCGCTCTACCGCTAAGCTACAATCCCAGCCCAAATTCGCAGTTTTTTGATGTGAACATTTGATGAAATGTGCTGGACGTGGCCCTCAGCAGAATCACATCCTTGGCACTGAAAGCTTTCTAAAGGACTAGAAATAAGTCCTGTTTCACTTTCTTTGCAAAAACCCTATAGCACATGCATTCCGAAGAGTGTGGTTCTTCAGAAACTACACTCTTCTTAAAGGCATCAAATGGCAAGTTTGTGTTTGTTTGGTCCCTTATTAGTTGTTTATCTTTGGAAAATTGCACTGCCTGTCTCACGTTTACTTCTTTCTATAATATGGGCATAGAAGTGATGGCATGACTTTATAGGATGAAATCATGTGTCCTTTACAAAAGCCATGATATGCGTAGGATTTAAGATAGATTTGGGATTCAGGTAATCACTTTCCAAGCCTAAGAGCAAGGCCAGTCTATATAGTTTCCTCATTAGAAGAGCAAGAATGGTAATAATACCTAACTCAAAGAACTACTGTGGGTATTAAATAAAATAATCTATGCAAAGTCAGCACTGATTTCAAGTGTACACTATATACTCAACAAATATTAGCTAAAATATTGATGATCAGCATACATGGCCAAAGGAGTTAATATTCCTTAACAATAATATTTATAAAGCCTTTCATTAATTTAAATCCTAATTTGATGATCAGCATACACGGCCAAGGGAGTTAATATTCCTTAACAATAATATTTATAAAAGCTTTCCTTAATTTAAATCCAACTATATGCACATTTGCTAGCAAGTATTGTTTTTCAGATGAGGAAAATGAGGGTAAGAGATGAAGTAAAATACTCATAGGCACTCCATTAGCAAATGTCAGAGTCTAAACTCAAAGTCTGCAAACAGAACTTCAGAGTTCACAGTTATCTTCTAGAACAGCTGCCTTTTGACACACCTCCATGAAATGGCAAGCAGAAAAATTTCCCTGGCATCTGGCTGATCGTGGCATGCAGGTTCTTCATGCCTGAGGTGTTCTCACACACCTTTGTGGCAACGTGTGCTGCTCGTCATTTTGTTCTCTCTGCATCCTCCGTGTGTTTTTGGTTTTAGTTGCTTCATCTGTAGATTGAACCTGAACATGCTTCCTTACCTATCAAATGAATATGCTAATGGGTATCTTGTGAAGCAATTTGAGAAATTACATTTTTATTTTATCTGCAATAATCTTGAAGAGTTCCAGTCACAAAGTAGGAATTCATGAAATTTTTTTTGTTATAAACATAAAAGGGAGAAATTCTTTTATCAGCTCTTCTACATGTGGTTCTAACCTTTAGCTCTAAGAAGCTTAGTTAATACATTTGCATGGTAATTAAAAATCAGTGACGTTTAAAGGAACTTAAATCCACTGTGGAATTAATGGGATATGTGAAGCATATCAGAACTTAAACATCTTTTCTTTCCAGATAATTAAAATGCTTAGGAAAAATAAAAACAGAAAAATCTCGGGGCTGGGGCAGTAGCTCAGTGGTAGAGCACTTGCCTAGCATGTGCGAGGCACTGGGTTCGATCCTCAGCACCACATAAATATGAAAACAAATAAAATAAAGGTATAAAAATGCAGTAACATTAAAAAAAAAACGGAAAAATCTCTAGTAAAATTTAGTTTCTCACAGCTATCCTTGCATGCTATGATATATTCATTCATCTTCCAAATTAAAAAGATCTGTTTTGCAAATAATTCCCTGAGTAGAAGAGAACATATTTTTCAATAATAAACTCATGTTGTTGAAAACAAAACAGTTTCTTTTACTTTTGAATTGTAAAAAAAAGAATTTGAATTCCATTGCCATTCATATTTAGTGAAAGTGCTGAATACAATTTCAGAGAAATCTGTTGAAGGTTTTAATTTGGAAATGGTGAGAAGGAAATTTTAAAGAGAAACAATAGTATCTTTCATAGAAGAGACTGACTTCAGCAATTACTTATATACATTATCCAACTTGTGTAACATGGTCCTCCTGCCTGCCTAAGGCATATTTAAGTGTACTCAGTAACAGAATATATTAACTGATCTCCATAACCACAGCCTTATTCTATATGACTGCATTGACAAAATATTGATAAATGGTGTTATTGCTACTCCTTAATGAGCCCTAGGTCTGGGAAGGTTTTGGGTTTACATACTTTTTCTCACTTCAAAGTCAGTAGCAATTTGGAGTGTAAGGTATATTTAGTGTGAGGAAAGGAGAGATTGGAAAGAGGAAGCAGTCCCCTATGCTCATACATATCATGAATAAAGAAGGCTGGTTTGATTCAAAATTCATGTCAAGGTTTGACACTCTGGAATTCAGAGTGGTGTGCACAGATTTATCTTGGCCAAGGAATCTGTGAAACTGCAGAGTACTACAGAGTTGTCTAAAAGGCTGCAATTCTACTGTGTAGATCCACTGTGTAAGTTTCATAGTTAGTGCATATCATTTGCATGCAAAATGAGGAAGATTTTGGGATAGTTTACCTTATAACTCCAGTAGAACTGACTATATACGTGCACATATAAATATATGTATATATGTATATGTATATATGTGTATATCTACACACACTTAGGAATAGAGGGAAGGCAAGTTCCATTCTTGTTTTCATTTATTTATTCAACAGATACTCATTAAGCATTTACTCTAGGGCAGAAACTATATCTAGGAGATAAAAAAATGAACAAGTCAGACCAGATGTTTTCTCTTATGACGCTTATTCTACTGGAGTAGACAGACAAACAATAATCAAGTCAACATGCACATAAGAAAATTGCACAGTATTCTGTGCAGAAACTGAACAGGTAGATGCATGAGAGAGGGCAACTAAGAGTGGGGACTCTTTTAGAATAAGAGATTGACATTTAAAAGAGGTTGCATTTCAGCTGGGCTGCGAAGGACAGAAAGGCTACACTCAGGGAGTGGTGAGGAAAGAATGTCTACTCTCTGACCAGATAACCAGCAGAGGGAAGAATGTCTACACTCTGATCAGATAACCAGCAAACACATTTATAATCATTTAAGCAAAAGTGTCAGGTGTTGAGCACATCACTGTGGTCTCTGGAGCTTTGATCATGAAATTCTGGAATGAAATCACACTTAGCTGATATTTTTGGCATGGGGAGAGTACAACTATATGGAAAACATTTGCTTTCTTGCTTCAAATGAACTGTAGCCAAAAATGCCTGATTTTGAAACGAATTTGTTTTGAAAAGCAACAAAATGATGCTTTTGGTAATATATTATAGCTCATCTCCAGCTTCTTTTTAGTTAGCATTTCCAGTGTGTGTGCTTTCTCTGGCAATTTCTATTGGTCATTTTTAATTGAGTTTTATGGATATTTGGTTTGGGGAGATCAGAGAAACAGAGCTTTATCTAAACATAAGTGTGCTACTATCAGATGATTTTTAAAATAAAATTAGCTTGTCTTGGTAATATTAACAATTGGTCAGAATTGAAATGTGGCCCTCAAAAGTCATATGCTATTGTCCTGACTCCCATTAACTCAGAATGTGACCTTATTTAGGAATAGGGTCTTAACAGAGGTAATCAAATTAAAGTGAGTTTAGAGAATAGGCCATAATGCAATATGACTAGTGTCCTTTTAAGAAGGGGAGATTTAGGAAGAGACACTTATAAAGAGAAGATGTTATGAAGAGATACAGAGAGAAGACAGGTATCTACTTGCCTGTCTTCTGGAACAATCTTGCCCTCACAGCTCTCAACATCAACCTGTCTTACAAACACCTTGATTTTGAACTTCATGCCTCCAGTTTTATTGTGTGACAATAAAACTATTTCTCAAACTACCCAATTTGCAGTGCTTTGTTATGGTAGCCCTAGCATAGTAATATACCTACCAATTTATGAAAATAAGAAAAGCATAATATACATAGGCTAAAAATAGTTATTGGTTATATTCCTTGCCCTAAAATGTTATTATTTTGCGCCTTCCATTTGAATGATGACCAAATGTTATTTTGTTATTTTGTCTTAATTAGTAGATTAATAAGAACAGCTTAAGATAAATTGGAGTGCTGTGTCCCCTCACCTCTGCAGACTATGTATTTTATAGTCTGAAAAAGAAAAAATTGAAGATAAATTTTGGGATATAAAAAGAAAATGCTCCTATACAATTTACAAAAGAAGAGAGTAAGATTCATGAAGTACTTTGGCCTATCTTGTTGACCTTCTTCTATATATTTTCATGTGGGATAGTACTAACCTTTGCTGTCAAGGTGAAGCTGTTCATGAAAAATGTGTGTAAAATGATTGTGTTTTGTACTGCTTTCTTAATTATTGTAGGCCAACTTTTTTTACTAAGAAATTATGGAGTGTCCAATTGTCAGAATGGGTATAGACAGCCCAAATGCAGTTAGTGTCATGATTTTTACCATGACATGATCACCATTTTCTTGACTCTTCTATAGAAAGAATATAATTCTGAACTTCAACTATGGATAAAATGTTGATGAAAAAAGAGAGAAGATCAAAAGCAGGATATTTAAATCATCTTGAAAAATGAACTTTACTTCCTCCTTGCGTTCTTTCCATGAGGTCTTTTGAAAATTGAAGTCTGGATGCCAAAAGTAATGTTTGGCTATTTGAATTAATACTAGATTATTCAAATACACTCATAGATGTGCAAATAAAGAGACCTGTGATCCTCAAAGCTGTAGTGGAAGTCCAGGCTTAAACATAAAAGTTTACAATAACTCTGTGGTAAAATCAAGTTTTAAAAATTGTAGTGGGATAACTTTATTCTTTTAATTTAAATTAACGAGGGACTTTCTGAGAAGACGAAACTCAATCCTAATCTACAGATGTGGTCATAAATTAACTTTACAGAAGGATCATGGGGGCCACAAGATGAAGAAGGAACTGAAGATGTGAAATGAGAGACAGAGAGGCCAGGTGGTGGTGACACAGTGAGACACAGTGGTGCTAGGTGTGAGGTCAAGATGATAGTGGGTTTCCTTAAGACAGCGGCAGTGGGGTGTCCCGGAAGGCTGTTGGGGGTGTACACAAGGCCACTGCTCTCATTAGTCAGTTTGCCTTCTGTTCTGAATATTAGGTATTTTGTATATGACTCCAGGGAGGAGGTGATGAGAAGAGAGGTTTGAGAAATATTTAGGAGGCAGGGTCAGCAGGACATACACGTAAATAAACAAATGGTATAATATAATGCTTGGAACACAGTAATCAAAATGAATATATGCAAGGTATAGAGATGGTTCCAACAGGATGACAATTAACTTTTTGAGGGTGACAGAAAAGCTTTTCGGAGAATGTGATATCTGAGCTAGTGTTCCTTGTGCAAAAAAATGGGACAAATGCTTTTCAGAAAGAAAAATAAGCAGCATGTTCCTAGTTTGCAAAGTATTACAACCGAGTATGGTACACATTGATTTATATAGCTAGACGGTAATGTGTAATTTATGAAGACATTATAGAGATGTTACTGAAAAGCTGTTTTGTATTGCAAGGTTCTGGGCTAGATGGAAATCACTGAAGTTTGCTCAGCAAATCATATTCATTTATTTAAACATCTGTAAGTTTTATTATTCACTTATTTATTTATTGGCGCTGAGATTGCACCCAGGGCCTTGAGTATGCTGAACATGGCTCTCCTACTGAGAGATATCTCCTACTCCAGCCCTCATATTTGATATGTTCTTTTTATACAATGTTATATCTGTTGCTTGGGCAATTTAGTCGAACAGCACATTTTACATGCCATGTTTTATGTCTGTGAGTTTGAGGCTAATTCAAAGTGAACGAAATAGGAAATGTCCCGTGCTCTGTTTGGGTAGTGTTGCCTCATTTCTTTATATAGCTATCTATAATGGAATTAAACATTATTAGTTAAAAATGGGCCACAAAGGCTCTCCAAAGAGAGAATAGCTCAAAGGAAATGAGGTTGTTCTGGCAAATTAATTCTACCTAACCTTCACAATGTTGGCTTACAGATTTCTGTGTCTTGTTTTTCTAATAGTAGCAGAAGGCTCTATGATTATGAAAGCATGAACAAAGATGACCATCTCAATGACACGTGAAACTAATTAAGAGTACAGAACAAGTAATTTGGCCTACACTGTTGTGAATTTGTGTCAGGGCAAAATACAAGGCACATCCTTTTGTCAGCCAGCTGCATCTTTTGGCTCTGTTCTTAATTGTCTCTTCTTCATAGAAACAAGAGAGCCAGTCTTAGTTTCTTTCAAAAGGAACTCAGCAGTGTATTTTCCTTAATATAAATTTAATTTAAAAAATTACTTATGTAGTTTTTCTTAAAGTGACGGCTGGAGAGAAGGGTTGCTGTATTGAGAGACAAGGGATGTATTATTCTTTTAGCATGGGAGCATAGTGTAATGGTCATGTGCTCTGGGTCTTGGGTCAGAGAAACTGGGTTCAAAACTCACCCCCCACCTGTAAATCCTCATCTGTAAAATGGGGACACCATTGCAAACCCTGCTACTGCTGTTTCAGTTTATCACCTGTCTCTTCATCTAAAATGCAAGTTTATCATAACAGGAAACCTGATATCTAGTCTCTCATACACCAAGTCCCTAAAATGTTGCTTGGCATCACTTAAGTTCTTATTAAAACTTATGGAATAATTGAATGAATACAAATCATATTGTAGCTACAGAGTATTTTGAATTTTTTATTTGTATATTATAGTTGTACATAATAGTGAGGTTCATTTTGACACATTCATAAATGCATATGACATAATTTGTACCATTTCAATCCCCAGTTCTTCCCTTTTTCCTCCCTTTCTCCCTCTCTATAATCTCCTCCTTTTATCTACTGGTCCTCCTTCTATTTGTTTGTTTTTTTTAATTGGTGCACTTTATTATACTTAAAAGTGGGATTCATTGTTATATATTCAGACATGCACAGAGCATGATTTGATCAATTTACATAGGGTTTTTGTGAGGGACAAATAGGTTTATATGTAGAAAGCCTTCTGCATAGTGCCTAAGAGTAGGTTGTTAGGAATACATAAACTCCTTTTTTGTATACATAGATTTCCATTACTCTTGGATAAATATCTAGAAGTGGATTATGGGTCTTGGTAGAGACATGTCTAACTATATAAGACTGATAAACTGTTCTGCAAAGTAGTTCTTTCATTTCACAATTTCACCAGCATGTATAGAAATTTGGGCTGCTTTTCATTTTTGCTAACAGTTGCTATTGCTCCTTTTAAATTTAGCCATTCTAAAGGGGGTGTAGTGGTATTTCATTGTGGTTTTAATTTGCATTTTTTCTGATGACTAATGCTGCTAAGCAATTTTTCATGTGCTTATTGGCCAGTTTGCATATCTTCTTTTGTGAAGTGACTGTTTTAGGTTTTGTTCATTTTTAATTGGGTTATGTGTCAGTTTATTATTGAATTGTAGCAGTTACGTACATATTCCGGGTGTAGTCCCTTATAAGACACATGCACACACATGTACACACATATAAAAATAAATTTTCTCTTGGTCTGTGATTGGCCTACTCACTTTCATAACACCCTTTTATTTTTATTTCAGAATAATTTTAGATTTACAGAAGAGCTGCAGTGATAGTACAGAGAGTTCCCAAATACCATTTGCCTAGGTTCTTCTAATAGTAACATCTTACATAACCATGGTACATTTATCAAAATTAAGAAGTTAACATTGATGCACATAGCCTATAGATACTGCACATAGCCGATAGATTTCTTTTTCTGATTTTCTCAATTTTTTTACTAATATCTTTTTTTCCAATACAGGATACCACATTGCACTTGGTTTTCATGTTTCCTTAGTCTCTTCCATTCTAGGACAGACTATTCTCCAGTTTTCCTTGCATGCTCTTGATGATTTTGAAGAGTTCTGGCCAGGTATTTCATAGAATGTCTCTCAGTTTAGGCTTGTTACTGTTTGAGGTGTTCCCCTAAAACTCCCATGTTCATGCAGGAATGTTCAGTGATGAAGTGATTGGACTACAAGCTGCAACCTAATCGGTCTATTCTAGTTTGAGTGCAATGACTGAACGGTAACTGTAGGCAGGTGGGGCATGACTGGAAGAGGTGGATCACCTGGGGCATGCCCTGGGAGGGTTTATTTATCTTCTCTCAGCCCCTTCCCCAGTTGCTTTCTCTGCATCCTGGGTGCCTTGGGAGTAGCTTTCTCCTTCATGCCCTCCTGTATGTTCTGCCTCAGTGTTCCACCTAGAGCAATAGAGTTAGCAGAGCATGGAATGAACCTTTGGAACTGTGAGCCAAAATAATCTTTCCCTCCTTTAAATTTTTCTTGTTGGATATTTTGGTCAGAGTGACACAAAACTAACAAATGGCTCAATAGCCTTTTGACAAATAGAAGTTTAAACATTTTTATGGGGTTCAATTTGTCAGTGTTTATTTTTTTACACAATTAATGCTTCCTATAGCCTATTCCAAAAAATTTTCACTATCCAAAGTTTACCAACGTATTCTTCTGTGTCTTCTCCTAGAAGTTTGATAGTTGTTGCTTTTATTTTTAGGTTATGATATAATTTGAATTCATTTTTTTCTATAGATTAAGACAGGGAGTCGAGTTTCATTTTATTTTTCTCTGTAGGTAACTAGTTTACCAACATTCTTTGTTTAACAGACTCATCCATTTCCATTTAATTGCATTGTGCCTTTGCTAGAAATGAAAATACCTAAGAGTGGTTCTTTTTCTGGATTCTAGCCTGTTATACTGCTCTACTTGTGTCTTATGCCAATACTACCATCATGATTACTATAGCTTTAGAAATGGTTGGTAAAGTTTTTCTCAGAGGAGTACCTGGAAAATATTGTGGGTTTGCAAGCCATAAGATCTTTCTCACAATTATGCATTTTTGACATTATAGCATGAAAGCAGGTACAGATAATATAGGTATGCTAGTTTCACTACGATTTTATTTACCAAATCAAGAATCATCTTGTGGGCAGTAATTTGCAGATATATACATCAGAGTAAAATTTGAAAGTAGATAACACAAAGTCTTTAACTTCGTTCTTCTTGTTCATAATTTTTTTAGTTATTACAGGTCTCATGAAGGTTCATATAAATTAGAAAAAGATAATTCATTTCTACCTGTTCAGAATGCCTGTTGAAAGTTTATTTTAGTTGTGTCAAATTCATAGATCAATCTGGGGGAAATTGACATCTTAGAAATATTTTGTCATCTGCCCTTGAGCAGAGTGTATTTTATCTACACAGATCTTTATCTCATGAATGTAGAGGTATTGCTCATGATTTGTTAAAATGTTCCTCAAGTGTTTTGTACTTTCATGTTTTTAAAAATGGTGTGATTTAATTTATTTTCCAGTTGTAAAATTGTTGGCTTCATATTCTGTGAACTTTTTGAATTTCCTTCTTAGCCTTAGTACTTTTATTTGTAGATTCTTTAGGATTTGCCAGGTCATCTGTGAGTAACAGTTTTTAGAATTCCTTTCTAACCTTTGTGATTTCACTTATTTCTGATTGTTTATGTTTCTGAATATTAAGTATGATGATGTTTGCATTATATATGTATTCTTTATTAGAATGAGAAAGTTAATAATTGCTGTGGATTTCCTTTAACTCATGAATTAGTAATAAATTTTGCCACATGCTTTCTCTAAAATGATTAATATGATCATTTGTTTTTCTTTTGTAATGTTGAATGAATAGATGAAGCATATTATCAATTTAAAAATTTTGAAGCCTGTTGACGTCCCTGGGATAACCTCCTTTTGATCATGCTGTATTAACCCTTTAATACATCACTAGATTTTATTTGCTACTATTTTGTTAAGAATTTTCATGTCTAAGCTCATGGGAAATAGATGTATAATTAAATTTCTAATAAGATCCTTTCTTATTTTTGTTTTAAGGACTATTCTGACCTCAAGAAAAGACTAGGAATGTTAAAGATGCTTTTCTAGAATTACTGACTTTTTTCTTTAAAATTTTTTTTGTTTTTTTGTTTTTTTTTTTGGTACTAGGGATTGAACTCAGGGGCACTCGACCACTGAGCCACATCTCCAGCCCTATTTTGTGTTTTATGTAGAGACAGGGTCTCACTGAGTTGCTTAGTGCCTTGCCATTCCTGAGGCTGGCTTTGAACTCACGATTCTCCTGTCTCAGCCTCCCAAAGTGCTGGGATTACAGGCTTGAGCCACAGTGCCCAGCTTTTTCTTTGATTTTGATCCAACTCACTTGTGAGGCCACTTGGTGTTACAAGGCTCTTCTGTGTGTGTAAATCTGTTTTTTTTTTTTAATTTGGAATCATATTTATTCCAGTTATTGGGCTATTCATATTTTTGCTCCATGAATTGTTACTCTTAATGATTTGGTCCCTCTTCTTCTGATTGATAAAAGGTGTACACAGAATGTTGTTCATAATATTTCCTTTTTTTTCCTTAAATGCCTTTAGCCTCTATTGTGACTTTCCCTCTTTTCACTTTTCATTCTAGATATTGCTGGTTGGGATTCTCTTACCTGTCTTTCTTTCTCTCCCTCTCCTCAGTGTGGCAAAGAATTTCTCAATATGGTTGGCATTTTCAAAGAACCTTTGTTTTGTCTAATTTCTTCTGTTTTGTTGGGTTTCATGTTTATATTTGTTATTTTTAAATTTTGGCTGATTTTGCTCTTCTTTTCATCATTCCTTAAGGAAAATTCTATATAAATAATTTTAAGCCATTCTTCTTTTCAAATATAAGCATATATTGTTACAAATTAGACTCTGAAGTCTAATTTGTCAGCATTCCACAAATTCTGAAATGTTTTGTTTTTATAATCTTTAAGTGCAAAATATTTTATTATTTCTTTTCATTTTGTGTAGTCTAAGTTATATAATAGTATTTTTGTTTGATTTTATATATTGTGAAATTATCCAAAGTTTTCTTCTTATTGTTATTGAAATCAAATGTGATTTTATTGTTGTCAGAGAATATAGTATATATCATTGAGGATCGCAGAATGTTGTAGTATGTGGGTTATTAATTTAATAAACACTTCCTATGTACTAGAAGATATGTGTATTATTCAGAGTATTTGGGGGTATAAATATTAATTTGGTTATTTATTTAGATTTGAATCATTCACATCTTTATTTTCCTTGGTTTTCTTTCTTTCTCTTTCTTTCTTTTTTTTTCTTTTTTGGTCTATTTTATCTGTCAACTAGTGAGAGCATTGTTACAATGCAAAACAAACATTGTGAATTTTTATCTACTTTTCCCTTTAGATCTGTCAGGTTTTGCTTTATATATTTCACAACTCTGTGTTTAGATGTATTTAGATGCATACACATTTCATTTATATCTTTGATGTGTTTATGTTTTTATCACTGCGATACTCCATCTTTGTATTTAACTATATTTCTTGTCAGAAATTTATTTCTCTAGTTTTAATGTAACTGGTGCAATTTTCTAATGATTAGTTAATAATGATATTCTTTCATTCTTTAATCTGTCTCTGGATATTTAAATTCAAAATATCTCTTTTATGGACAACTTGCAAATGAGTCTTTGTTTCTTATCCATTTTGATCATCTCTGTCTGATAAATGGAATATGTAGTACATTTGTATTTGCATTTAATATAATTTTGATATATTGGAGATATTATTAAATCAACTATATTGTTATTTCTGTTCCATTTGTCCTGTATGCCTTTTGTTTCTTTTCCCATGTTTTCCATAGGAGATTTTTTATTTACCTTTTTAATCCTCTTTTTCAATTTTGGGATTTCTATTTGGTTTTTTTAAAAACTAGTTTTCTCTATATCAAATGTAATTCCCAATCTGTGTACTTATTATGTACACCTTTTCCTTTGAATCCATAAAAATATTTGTAAAAGTTGCTTTAAAATCTTTATCAAAGAAAGACACAGTTTCTAGAAACAGAAAGACAAAACAAAACAATGCAAACAAAAAACCTTCATGGTCTTCTGTCATTGACTATTTTCTTTTTCCTTTATATCACCACATTTTTCTGCTATCTCTAGTCTAAGAGTTCCTCTGACATCTTTGTTCTCTGATCTAGTGAAAGTTTAGTGTCTGAAAACATCATGTGAACTGGGAAATTCTCATTCAGCCAAGGGATCTCCAGAAGATATTTTTTGAAAAGTCTTGCACTGTTCATGAATGTTTAGTTTTTAGCCAAGTGTCAGCAGGAAATCTCTGTGGAGATTCCTGGAGTTTCTTTTCTATGCAATTTCTAGCCCTACCCAGTACTTTGACCCATAAATTCTAGCTGTCTCATTGGCCTCAAATCTTGATCTTGTTTCTTCTACCTAGCCAGACTTCTTTTCTCTACTTACTATATAGTTTCATTTGTTGTACTTTGGACAGTAGTACCAGTCAGGAAGTCATGGTAATTGTAAGTCATCATTCTTTTGCCCAAGGATCACAGCCTTGTGTAATCTAATGTCCAATATTTAAACATAGTTGATTAGTGTATTTTATATAGTTTGATCATTTTTTGTCATTATTCCTCATAATTAGATAGCTAGAAATGTGTTTTCATTTCCTTTTGCTTATCAAATTTTTATTTGTTTTGTACCATTGAACCCAGTCCCCTTTTAGCATTTTATTTCAAAACAGAATCTCATTAAGTTGCTTAGAGCCTAAGTTACTGAGGCTGCCTTTGAACTTTCAATCCTCCTGTCTCAGCCTCCTGAGCTGTTGGGATTACACACATGCATGAGCCACAGTGCCCAGCTAAGAAAACTTTTGATTCATAGATTATTAAATACATACTTTTTTGCACATGTGCATGTTCCATATCTATAGCTAATAAAGAGATTGCCTCTTTTATGATGACTGTATTTCATAATGAAACTACTGCTCTTTTAAATTATTATGTTTTATTTATTTAGTGTCATCCACACTGTAGCATATCTAAGCCTATAGTGTAGTGAGGCTCATTGTACCAAAAGAACTTTATCTTTTCACCTTGTTTTAGATTCTGATTTACATCATATTTTCTCTAACAATGATGACAATAATATAATAATGAAGTCACATTAGGCTTCCATAAAATAATGGATATATAAACATTTATATAAATTATACACACACTATTTTATGTAAGGTAATATAAATGTTTTATTTATTTATTTATTTTTTGGTATTGGGGATGGAACTCAGGGGCACTCGACCACTGAGCCACATCCCCAGCCCTATTTTGTGTTTTATGTAGAGACAGGGTCACACTGAGTTGCTTAGCGCCTCGCCGTTGCTGAGGAAATATACTATGTTAAGTATATAAACATTTATACAAGTGTAAAATAATAAAAATAATTGTATAATGCATCATTATTTAAAATACATAATTTAATTTTATATTTCATCCTTTACCTTCATTTTATATTTATATATAAAAAAATTTAAATAATTAACATTTATTGTTTTCTCATGATTTTTAGTTGTCATTTTATTTCAGTTTTCTTGTCCTTGTAGAAAGGATGAAATACATAAGTGCCTAGATTTAAATACAGAAAGATACATAATACACCTAAAAGAAAATGAGTTTCAATGTCAAATGAGTTTCACTAGATTATTTTTGGAAAATAGGTTAAGATAGTGTGTGTAATAATGAAAAAATGTAGCAGTAACTTAAAACCAAACACTTAAACTCATAGGTCTTTAAAACTGTGCCATTAACATTGAAAAATCAAAACATAATTAGGTCACTATCTTTTAAACTGGAAGAAAGGAAAATAGCATAGTTAACAAAATACAGCGAAAAGACTACTACAATCTACAATGGATCATGGAAAACCACAACTGTCTATGGTTGAAAGGCAAAAAAGATCTATGGTTGAAAGGCAATTAATTGCATATTTCTAACAGCAGATTATTATCTCATCCCATTAACACTACTCACAGAACCCTCCCCCACCCATCTTGTTTGTTTGCAGTGCAAACTTTGCATGAAATAGAAGTTTTGACTTCCTTTTGGAAGCAAATCTCATACATGTGTATAGGTCTATTTTTTCCTTGACTTCAAGATAGTTTTATAATCTATTCAATGAATTTCTAATATGTGTGTTTTCTACAGGATCATTTATTAAAAACCTTTTTCAGAGATTTCACTAAGCACTGAATATTTATTACTTGAAAATCTTATTAATTAGATGATACGTGCCCTTTAACAAATATCAAGAAAATTTGGTTACTAGTAATAAATTAAGCTGAAAAGATTTGGGGAAATTTTTACCTTACTTAATCTGATTGAACATATCTTTCATAGCATAAAACTTGAAATGCAAATCACCTATTAATAGTCTCTCTTTGATGAACTGAAGCTCTACTTTCTCATTGAAAAGAGTATGTGTAAAAGTGTCTATAATCATAAGGCTTAAGGGAGGCCCGTGGTCTTAGCGCAGACATTGTTTGAAAAGTGGTTATAAACTAATAGGAAAGGGAAAGCAAAACCAGAACAATAGCAGCTGCAAAAACCAAGCAAACAAAAGAAATCTGTTAACCAATGCCCTATTAAAGATCATCTGAGAAGAATGAAATTATGGCATTTGTTGGTAAATGGATGGAGTTGAATAATACCATGCTAAGCAAAATAAGCCAATCCTAAAAAACCAAAGGCCAAATGTTTTCTCTGATATATGGATGCTAATTCACAATTGGAGGTGCAGGTAGAGTTACTTTAGATTAAGTAGAGGAGAGTGAGGGGAGGGGAGGGGATAAAATGACAGGAAGGATAATAGAATGAAACAGACATTATTACCTTTTGCACATATATGACTGCATGACCAATGTGATTGTACAATGTGTACAATCAGGAAAATGAGAAATTATACCCTATTTATGTATGATATACCAAAGTGCATAAGTGCATTCTATTGTCATATATAACTACTTAAAACATTTAAAATTTTAAAAAAGATTACCTTAAAAATAGGCACTTTATATATATTTCCCTAACTAATTTCCATAAAAATCATATGATGTTATGGTTCAGAGTTTGAATGTCCCCCAGAGGTTTTGTGCTAAAGGCTTGGTTGCCAGCCTCTGGTGCTACTGGGAAGTGCTGGAAGCTCTAGGAGATGGGACCTAGTGAGTGGAACTTAGGTGACTGGGGATATGCCATTAGGAGATATTGGAACTCCAGCCCCTTCCCGTCTCTCTCCTTTTTTTTTAGGTTCAGTTGTTGGCAATTTACTGTCAAGTTGTGGTATAGAGAAGAGCATTTTCATGAAATATAGTTGGCAATGTTTAAATAAAAAGAGAAAATCAAGTACAGAGCTACATATGTCACTGAAAAATCACTGCCCAGTGGTCAGAGTGAAGCCTGCTGTCAGTCATAAAGCCTTCTGATACTATCGTCATGTATAACTATTTAGAGCAAATAAAAATAAAGGGAAAAAAAAGAGTGTTGAAGTGTTTACTTCAAGGTAAAAGTATTTAGTAAATATTTATAATGAATATTTGGAAATCACATGTTTTGTATGAAATTTAAAAATATGAACACTGGTCATTCATCCAAAAAACTAAAACTTAATAATTTGTTTCTCTCATAACTAAGCTTTATGCAGAAAAGAAATTTAAGGACATAAAGATAGTCAGAGTTCCCCTCTTTTTATTTCTTTTTCCCTCCTGGCTACCATAAGTCCAGCAGTTTCCCTGCTCATTGTCAAGATGTTCTGCCTCACCACAGGCCCATAGGCAACAGGCTTGAGCAGCCATGGACTGAAACCTCTGAAACCATGAGCCCAAAATAAGTCTTTCTTTCTTTAAGTTGGTTTTCTCAGGCATTTTGTCCCAGTAATGGCAATCTAACCTACTTGATATCCATTTCACAAATGGAGCTCCATTTGTTTGATCCCTAAGTTCCTGTTCTTTCCATCACTGTATATCAACTTCAAGGTCGCCTGTTCCAGCCCCTTTGTGTTTATATACACATGAAAAAACAAACAAATAAACAAACAAACATAAGTAATGAAAAGAAATACTCAACCAACCAAAAATGCACAGAAAATGAAACTGAGTTCGAGGAAGATGAAAGTTCTTAATTTACTTAATTAAGGACACACAATAGAAAGTAACCTTAATATTTAGTTCTGAACATTCCCAGAGTTTTTCTATGTAGAAGACTGAGCAACATTATCCTCATTTCCTCATCTTAGGAAATGAACTTACAGAAAGCCCACATATGCAAATTCTATGAAGCTGCAATTCTACACCCACAGGACCTGTAGACCTTACATCTTGAGGATTTTGAACAACATGCCTTGTTTTATTGCTTTTGAATTACTTCATTTTTCCATGGCTTTTCTAGCCAGTAGGCCTGGTATTTAAACCATGAAATCAATTTTCTTCATCAGAGAATGTGAAGGGCTACAAAATATAGTACTTTCTCTGAAAACAATTATTAATAGAGACAAGCAAAGCAATTAGTAGGCATTCATATTTACTATAGTTTGCCCCTCTTCCTCCCCACCCCTCAGAACGAGGACAAAACACTTGGCTTTTTCATGCTTCTCTTTTATAGAGTGTATCGGGTGGGCATTATGATAAATGGCTTGAAATCCCAGTTTATTCTCTCCATGTTTGCCACCTATTATGGCTCATAATTTAGGCATCAGGAAGTAGTACATGACTTTTCTCTTAAGTATGGGAAAGACCTGATAGTCATTTCCTTATTTTGATTTATTTTTGAAATACAGTGACTGATAAGCTAGTATTAGAAAAAGGGATTAGATGCATGGCCTTTGATAAAATATATGTGCAAGAAGAATCTTAATGGATTACTGTGCTTGATTTTGGGAGTGGAATGTTACAGTTTGTTTTTCTTAAGCCAAAATACAAGGTCATGGCAGATTCAGTGTATGGCAGCCAAGAGTACAGAGATACAGAGATAGGATATTTTGGGTCCATAATTCATTGTAAAATAAAATGGTATTGGTACCATTTTGAAAATGAGCAGAAGAAATAAAATTAGATAATCTGAATATTTCTTAATTTCTTTGCTATTGAAATTCTCGCAAGGATCAATCGATCAATCATAATGTGTTATAAGACATTCATTTCTCTACTTCTTTCTTCCTTTATTTGTATCATTTGGTCCTGATACATAACAAAACATGCTCAGGAAAAGCCTCATAAGTTCCATTTAATGATGAATTATTTTCCTGTCTGCAACACTTATTTTTCAGTGAATGTTGTGAGTAAAGCTATATATACACACTTTAGTTCCCAAAGTGGATTATTACCAAATGTTTCTCTAAGAAATATCTCAATGTCTCATACCAAAAACAGTCAAGGGAACTTTCTGTGATCTTGAGTTTGACTAAGAAAGCCTAGTAAATAAAAATCTCACCCAAAGTACATAGGCATAAAAAAGAGATGGCTATGCTCCAAGAGCAGAAGCAGCTTCACTCTATGTGGGTTGAGTCAAGTCAGATTTGAGGATAGGCCAGCAACCTACCTGGAAAAGAAATAAGTTGCTTGTGAGCTTGCCTCAGCTCTCTGTCCAACCAAGGAACCCAAAAGGTTGTAACAGAGCTTAGCATGTGTAATGTAATCATAAGACTTTGAGCTACAAGGGACAAAGGGATTTTGTGAAGAGAATGCTGTGTTGGTAATGTTGTCTTGATTATACTGTCTCATACTACAGCCTTCACAATTCGACCTCAGCATCACAGACTGGCTGAATTTAATCCATGCTTCCTGGGAAAGTCTGGTGTTTGTTTGTTTGTTTTAAGGGCAGTGCATTTAAATTTGATTATGAGATCATATGATCATGACCTGCTGAGTTGAGATTAGACTGCCTATTAGATAGCACACTTCAGCAATCATAATGCCTCTGTCCTGGGCAGTATTAATGACCATGCCTACCCTGGAGCTGTGTCCTCCAGGTTTATTCCTTGTATCAAGCCTCAAAGATCAGGGTTTGGGAGAGGTTTGACAGATGTCAAATGAACCATTTCTAAAATACCCAGCCGCCTTGTGTATTTAAAGAAGAGATGCAATCATTTTGAACTACCTGTAAGCTTGAAGCAATGTGGCTTTGATCAGAATTATAATGCATGGACTTAGTGAGCTAGAACTCATCTCAGGAGGTTCAACAACTTTGAACTCAGTTTCTGAGCATTTTATATATAAAACACAAAACTCTAACATCTGGATGACTCTCCTTAGATGATGAGTATTTTTGAGTTAGCACTTTTGAATGAATAAAGGCTGAAAGGAAGCTAAGGGGCATAAATCTGATAGAGAATATAGCCATTATTCTGTAATAGTTTAAACAAGTACTAATGATGATGAATATGATCAAATTATTTACTAAGGAACCATTTTGCCAGGTTCATAAAGATGCAGTGTTTATGGATGCTCCTCATAAAGTTATCAATATTAGTAAAAAATGTAAATAATAATAAAACCATATTATCCAATAAGATCTCTAAAATTGAGAGGAATCCTCTGTAGACAATAACATGATGATGTAGAATATTATCTAAAATATATTTTAAGTAAAAATCAAATAGCAAAACAGCATGATATGTTCATAAAATATTTTGTGTTTTGGAAGGTTCTATGATCTTTGGTGATTCTAATTGGTAGATTTTAGTTGATTATTAACTTCCCCATTATTCTTTTCTGTTTTCAACACTTACTTTTTATTAGAAAACCAATATATCTCTTGATTTTTGAGAAACATAATATTAATTGGAAATAAATTGAAAAATTAAGAAGCACTGAGCAGCTACTATGTATCTTGTATCTGTTTGGAGGTTTCAAACAATTGAATTCTTTACTCTTTCTAATAATTCTCTTAGGAAGTTTTATGGTGACTATTTTACAGATAGGAAAAAAGTGAATCACAGAGTTTACATAACTAGTCCAAAGTCCAGTCACAGAACTGGTAGGGAATAGAGTCAGTGATCACTCCCTGGTCTCTTGGAATTTTACTGCTCTGCCTGCGTTGCATCCCTGAAGGCATTTTCATGGGTTGGTGCCAATGGCCCACCAGTCTCTGCTTTGCTGTATGGACTGTCACAGTGCCCAGGACCTCTGTGTCCAGTGAGAGATGCAAATGGAGATGCAGAGTGTACAATATGAAGGTTTACAATAGTGGACCAAAAATAAGCTCAGCTTATCTTTCAATTTTTTTTTTCTGTTTCTTTTTTTCCAGCTAATTGTATACAGCATAAGGCAGGGGAACTGTACAGCCCCTTTCTTGTGTGCTGCCAACTGTGAGGAGGTCTTATACTGCTGCCTTTATACTAGTGTATTTCCTTTTGGAGTGGATCCTGACTTTTGTTTAACTAGTAGCATGGTTGCAACCTCACAAATACTTTCAGAGACCACAATTTACTTATGACTACAGTTTTAATCATGGAGTCTTGAATACCATTTACCCTCTGAAGAACAGAACCCATTATTTTGAAAAGCTGACATTTAATTTCTCAAGAGTGCCTTGATAAAGAGGAGATTCAGGGTGAATCTTCAGGTCAACCATCTTCAAATTTTTCTAAAAGGGAGTAAACCATAAAAATAAAACAAAACAAAACAAACCCCAAAACTTAAAATGAGTGAAACTGAATGCCTTTTTAAATGTTATTAAACCATTTGTTTTCAAATTATTTTACTATGTCAAGCTGTCCTTTATTCTATAGTATTTTTTTTATGAAATAATAATTAAACTTTCTACACTTTTTATTTTTGAACAAACTCTGAGGATTCAAGTAACTCTAAATAACATGTAAAGTAGATCTTATGAGTTTATGAGGTAGGGCTTATTTAAGAAAAGTTTGCCACTGGACATGATAGCACACTCCCTCATCCAAACTGTTTGGGAGAGTAAGGCAGGTAGATATCAAGGCCTACTTGAGCAACATAGCAAGAGCCTATCTTAAAATAGAGGACTGAGAAAGTAGCTCAGTGGTAGATTACTAGCCTATGTATGGTCCCAGTATGGCAAAAAAAAAAAAGAAGAAAAAGAAGAAAGAAAAGTTTACCTGTGATAACAATGTTCAAATAATCTTACAATTATACATAGTAGAATAATACTTCTGAATTAAATTTTAATCTATTTTTAAAAATGGAGATGATAACTTTGGAAATAGTCAATTGGAATATATGACAGTATTTTTTTGTTTTGTTTTGTTTTTACTTTGGAAGCCTCAACAACAACCCTTTTAAAGAAGGAATATTTTATAAAATAAAAATAAATTATGATTTCAAATGTTAGACTACTGGGAAAATTAACTTGGAAAGTTATAACCAATGAAAAGGACTTTGTATAGGTTATTTTGTACTTTGTTTTTCTTATCTACTCACAAGGCTCCTAAGAAATGGAATGTATTCTATTTGAGGAGGCGTTATGACAAATGCCAGTGGTATATTTCCTTTCTGATTTGAACTTACTTTAGATAATTTTTTTTTAAATAAATGATGATACCAAGTGGAATTCCAAGCTTGAACATGTATAATATTCCAGTAACTCTAAACATCATGTGCTGCCTGGAAAAATATCAAGTAGATTGTATAATACAAACTTTGGTAGCATTTAGAATACTATTCACATTTAATGCTTTTCCACATAGGAAAATAAATTTACTTCCTTCCACTTTAGGAGCTACTGGAAATGTTTTCCTTGGTCTTACACATACACGTCAAGAATTATATCTGCACAGCCTTTTGACACCTGGATATAAATAGGAAAACCCCAAAGATTTATATTTCATATTGACACTGGTATGATAGAGGAAAAATTAAGTCAATTTTTATAATTTCTCCTCATTTATAATTAGTAACATTCTCAAATTCTTATTTTGACATCATCAAATATAATGTTAGAACATTACCGAATATCTAAGCAATTCATGTAGTGTTTTTTTGTTGTATTTTAATTCTGTCACCACAATATTGACTGAAGTGCTTGTCTACCATAGGTGTTTGAATTTGAGATCTTATTAGAAATCATTCCTTATTGTGAACATAGATATACATTTAGTAGTGATTTTATAGAAGGTTATAACATATCAAATGAGGTTTACAAATCAAGAATGTTTCCACATTAGCAAATATATTAGTGTAATTTATGATATTAAAGGATTTAAGGTAAAAAATAGATCACAGTTTCTATAGATGTGTAAAAGATATTCTGTTAAGGTGGCGAGATATCATATATGTATACAATAATTAGTAATTTTCTCTATACTAGCAAGAATCCATTAAATTGTAGTGGAAATACACTTTTAAATATGCATACTTATTTATGGTAGTAAGGACAAAATTGAACCCGGATAATTTTATTAAAATGAATTTTCTTGAAACTGTGATGTTCTGACGACCTAAGTTCTTCCAAACTGATCTGGAAAAAATGTAATTTTCATCAAAATGTCAGTGTGATTTTTAAAAAGAGTAACCTGGGAGTCTTTTATTTCAAAGAGTAAGTTTATGAATTAAGTAGATCAATGAAACTTAGCACATGAAAAGTGGCATTTAAGATCAGTAGGGAAAGGAATAAATACCTAAAATTATTGATGGCTATATGATAAAATTTGAACTTGATAAAATTGGAAATTTTCTCCTCCTACTTCTTTTCCAGAATTAGGTTAGAACTACTTACAATAAAGTGTTATCATCTGTAATATGTCTCCTTTGTATCAATGATGAAAAAGTTTTAAAATGAGAGAAGACATTAATGGCAAATTAAAAAGTTTTGTAGCGAGCACATAAACTATAAATAAAAACATTTCTCTCTTAAGGAACACTAAATAGTGACATCTCAGGAGTCAGTGGCTCACCTCCTCATAGGAAAGAACTTCAGGCTTCCTATCTGTTCAGGTTTAATTTTTCCTGTATAGCATCACTTTTCTTCTTTTAAGTAACTGGCTGGAGCCTCTGCATCATGCATAGGAAACTTGTTTTCTTTTATTTTAATTAACATTATTGCTCTTATCTTCCTCACTTTTTTTTCTGTGAATTACAAGACAAATAGTTGCCACTTTAAAAAAAAAAATCAGTTTTGTTGTTGTGGACAAGTTGATTAAAATGTTTTTCATTTTATAATGCTGACTTTATCTACTCCCCCAGAAGTAATCCCTTTTAATGAAGAAGACTGTTCTTTTACTGATGAAGGGGGAATTGGTAGCCTGTGATGCCTCAGAGCCTCTCAGCATACAGGGCAGTTCTAGAGTGAGGAGGAACAGCTCTAAATAGAGGGTAGTCCAAATGCCTTTTGGAAAAAGACCCAGGGCAAGGGAAGGTTCAGAAATAATTGAGGAGCAGTCAGCATGTGAGAACCATGTTTCACTCTGAAAGTATGGCTGGAGAATGTTTTGAAAAAGAGGTTCACCAGGAAGCAGATCTGGGTTTCAGATTCTATAAGCTCTGACCAAAATTCATTGTGAATTTACTATGACACATGCACGGCATAAGGCTTTGGTGTTTTGATCCAATTAGTCACTAATTTTAGACCCACATCGCCTCTTCTATAAAACTGATACTATAAGTTTTAATAGTATAAAATTTTTTGAGAGTTAGGCAGACAATAATTCTGGATGCTTGTTGAACACAATGCTGTGCTGTTCAGTATGTTAAGTGCTTAAGGGATACTCTCTGGGTTAAGCCTAAGGTGGGTTCTACCAGGAGGCATTCATCATCTCTCCTGCCATTCATGAAGAGGTTTGTAATTGCAGGTGACATACCCAAGTTCACATTGCAAGTAAGCCGTAAAACATGCTTATGAACTACTTCTCTGGCTCTAAGCTGTTTCCATGAATGCTTTCTTCAGATTCTTTTTTCAAAAAATGGAGATTTATGTTTATCTCTCAAAATGCTGGACGTTCAACTTATACTTTTAGAAATTTTATTTGGAATCCAAGACAAAATAAGGCAATTTGTGAAACTGATCAAAGTCTCCTAGGTATAGACAGTAAGTACAGGTAAATTACTTAAATGGTTAGGTAACAATACATTTGCAACTGAGACAGTATTTTCCCCTAAAAACCAATGAAAGCATTGATTCATGGGCAGATTTTGTTTTCTGTGAAGTCGAGTGATCACTTTCTATGCCTGTAGCACAAACATTGGATTTTCTTATGCCAAAAGCCATTTTCTGTATCCCATGCCCCATGAACCATAATATGAGACTCATTGGCATGCTTTAGGGAAGCATTTTATTTAACTCAGGGTTTAAGTCTATAAAAACAGTGCAATCTCATAAAGAGAAGGAGTTTGGATTCTTATAGTCCTCAAGTGGTTACTACAGTGGATCTAAGGCTATTAGGCTTAATGTAAGTAGGGACTTTTTGTCTAATGCTGCACATTTTAGGTTGGCATTTTCTTTCTTCTGAAAGGAGACCTCCTTTGCTATGTAATCCCTTCAGTGCAGTTTGTTTAACTTGGTATATGGAGAAAAAATATATGCAGCTGAAATGTTGCCCTAGAGTACAAAATGGTATAGTAAGTCTGTTCACTAAGCTGCTGTCCCAGTAAAGACTTCTGCTCCTTAGTTTAGTTTCCTGGATTTGAGTTCAGATTCCCTCATTTCCTATCTGCACAGCATTCACTAACTCATTTACTTTGCTTGACCTGTGGATGTTTTTCATATGTAAGAAAGGCAGGTAATGGCAGTTTGCACCCCCTAAGGCTACTAATGAAGATTAAGTGATCTAATCTATGTAAAGTGCCTGGCTATGAAATATGTGCTTAGTAAATGTTACCTATTTTCATCTGCCTCATTTGTTTGCCATTTTTCATGGGTTACTAATATAAAGAGGTTTTCACCTAATTTTGAAGATCATCCTATGTTTTCTTGAATTCACATTACTACATGATGAATAGTTTAGGCTGAACCTGGGCTGATCTTCTCTGCAGGGAAGAAACTGTGATTAGCACATCTATTACCAAAAGCTTTGTTACTTAACAGTCATTCATCCTCAAAACTAATCATCTGTTTGCTCCAAGAATAGTGGCTGTTTCATTAGAGTCTGGTTCCAACCATCAGATGAAGATCAGCTTGAATTTTCTTATTTCTTATTTCAGAATGTCTCTGGTCTCAGGAATAGGTTTACCTCTTGGCACAAAATTGAAATTTAGTCACTGAACATGATGAAACAAAATAATGGTCATTGCAACACAACCAGGATTGTATTTCTGCTTCATGAGCTAAGTGTTTCCGCCAACCCCCAGCTGGAACAATACCTGTTGCTTACTGTATACATGATATTAACCTACAGCTTTTGTAAATATTTTGTTCTGAAATGGAACTACACAAAATTAGTAACAAAGGAGCAAATATGTTTTGCTTTAGGCTGGAAAGAAGGTTTTTGGTGCTATGAATACTGGATTAATTAAACAAGAGTTTAGAAGATAAATTAATTTTCGCACTTGGGGATAATAAAAAGACAAGCATAATGTCAAAAAATCATCCATCTTTACAACTGGGAGATTTCCTCAAAACATTCTGTAATCAAAAGCCAGTAATCAGAAGGTTGTAAGAGGCAATAGCTATTTCCATCCAACTAAAGGTTTCAGAATTATCTTTCTAGCCAGAGAAACATATTTATACAGTCATTTCTCACCCAAACTGCATGACTAAAGTGAGATAATGCATGATAGATAAAGAAGAATAAAGACCACAGTATGAGCAATATAGTTCATCCCTCCCTAAGAGAAGCTGAAATACAAAGTTCACTGTACCTGAAATCTGTTCCTAGGATAGGACCCACATGTCCACATCAGCATATAATTGACAGAGTCTCTTGAAGCTAGTAGGGTTTTAAGTTGCTGATAAGAAATTGAAAAGTAAAACTAAAGCCTTAAATCCAAAACACTTGGTACAATCCCTGTTTTCTGTTTTACTCTCTAATGGTGTCCTCCACTTTGCCTTCAAACCATTTTCAGTCATGAAGCAGTAGTTCAATTAACAGAAGCCATAGAGGAGGGATGATGACGAATTTGCCCATCCTGTTTAACTGGCCACTCATTCTCTTGCCACTCATTTTCCGCACAACTGTGTGGAAAAGATTCTTGGCATTCTAACCCAGGTGGACATACTCTGGTCCCTTCCAGTTCTTAAGGGATCTTTGACCCATTTCACTGGGTCATTTAGGTTCCGTCTGTAGCTTTATACTCTTAGCAATAGGCACACTCTTCCTTGAAATCCTGGGTAATAAATACACAAGGACATAAGAATTTAGAACAGCAGTGGGGGAGTTCCCTTTAACCTTTTGTAGTTTCCATAACTCTAGCTACCATTCAGGCCCTAGAAAGGCTTTTTACATGTTACTTTGTTTAATATTCTCAGCTACTGTGTGAATTGGGAATTAGTATTACTATTTTGCAGATGAGGAAATAGACAAAAAGAATAAATGACCAGCCCAAATTCATACAGCTGAAAAAGATCAGAGCAGGCCTGAGTTTTAAATCCAAAGATATGCTTAACCTCTTGCTACAGAGTTTCCAGTGTTCGCTTTTAGTCCAGAGATAGAAAGAACTTTACTCACAATTAAGACCTTTTCCAAAACCTTTTTATTTGTTTCTATATGCCAAAAATTTATTGCACATTTTCCCTTTCTGTCATTCAAGTTCCATAATTTTCAACCAACTAGTAACATTTGCAATTTGATATGACATTTTTTACTTGAAACAAGAGTGTAGGAAATGGGGAATAAAATGACTGTCCCCAAGATTTTTCTTATTACCTGTCCCAGTCCATTTGCAGCTTGTTTCACTTTACCATGGTGGCAAATAAAATTGGATATCCCCGTAAAATTTTGTCTTGAGAAGCAGGATATATAAACACACATAAATAGTTGTTTAATATGCATGTACATTTTATGTATTATATATAAATATAAATGCTAGTTTATTATTTAAAACTACGTGTGTGTGTGCGCACATGCAATTTGACATACTGAACCACTTGAATTGATTTCCCAGAGGAGCTTCTTATCCAAAACGAGAGCAAGGGGCAAAATATGAGCAAGTTTTTCCAGCAAAATTGGAGGAGGCATATTTTTAGAATCTGTAGGGCCACTAAGGCAGGTGGACCTGAAAAGAACATCAGCTCCTTGGCTTTTGGATAGCATGAGGACAGTCTGTGGAACAAGGTACTTGCTCTACTTGAATTTTGCTCAGGGAGTACTCAGTCTAGTTGCTGAATAAAAGAGCTAATTTTTGCTTTCTTCTTGAGAGATTTGGGAAAGATTCCTTTTCTTTCAGAACTTTGAAGGATACAGAAAAACTAATGGCACATAGGTTGTGTGAGCTCTCTTTACTAACATCCAAAATTATTTGTATGAAGTAGTTCATCACAGTGACCTTTCTGGCATTTTTGAAGACAGCAGAGCCCCAGTGTTGAGCTCTTTGAAATGAGTATTTATTATCTCTAGCTGTGGAGGAGGAAACTTAGAAAGATAGGACTGAGTAGGAGGGAAAAGTATATCTATCTTTTCTAGGGTTGCATAATGAATGCAAGTTGACGTATAAATTCATGCATTACACAGCTGACTTAACACGGCACAAACGGATGCCTTCACACTGATGTGCCATCCTTCTGGACTAAACTCTGTGTACTCAGGCAAGGGTAGTAGTTGCCATGTGAACCAGGCTGGAACATATAATACATGGGATGGAATCTCTGTCAGTGATACATGCAGGAGATTAAAATGCAATCCATCATTGTTGACAGAGTGCCTTCAGGTATGCATTTCCCAGAATTCAGAGTCAATGGGCAATGTCTTTAGTTATGGAGACCGTTCAGCTATAGTGGATAAATGATACAGACTGAACTTGGAGGACTCTGAGGGCAGGAATAAAAAATTTGTGATGCTTGTTTCCAAGCAGAGAGCCTACTAGTTTTTCCTTTCTCTTTTTCTCTGCCAATTTTATATATTCTTCAAAGTTCAATGTGGATCCATCTGTGTATGACTAACCAATAGTTAAGAGTTCCATATATTAGTCACAATTCACTTATGGCCAATGACAGAAAAAAACAGAACACAAACAGGCTTAAGCAAAGAGGGAATGTATTGACCCACTAATTAAAAGGATCAGGGATTATTTTGGTTTCAGGCATGGCTGAGTCTAGGTGCTTAAACAAAACCATCAGGAATCAGCCTTTTTTGACTGTATTTGCTATTTTATTCCCTTGACTTCCAGGCAGCTGCTTTCTAGATGAAGAAGTCCTTCCTCCACAGTGTGCTCATTCTCTCTCTCTTTCTTTCTCTCTGTCTCTCTCTCTGTCTCTCTCTCTCTCTCTCTCACACACACACACACACACACACACACATTTCAGGGTATGTGAGAAATGAGGGAGTATCATTGACCTACCTGTAGTCCTCAAAACTTCTCTGAACCAGGAGGCTGAAATAATGTAGCCAGGTCTATCTCAGGAGCTGATAATCATCTGAATGACGTGAACACAGGGAGGAAGGGGGATGATTTCCCCAGGGTCACTGTAACCAGAAATGCAAGCTGAGTAGGTAGAAACACGAAGTGCCACTTCCTTGCTCTCCTAAACTCTATTGCGGGTTGACCATCCCTAAAGAAAATCTGAAATTCTATGTGTTAGAAAACCTGAAACTCTCTAACCATCAGAATGGTGCCACTAGTGGAAAATTCCCTAGCTACCTCTGATGAGTTGCAATGAAAACACAGGTGAGCTTAAGATATTATATAATTATTTTTAGCTGTATGTATAAGGTGAACAGGAAACATAAATGGGTTCTATACTCAAATGTCTCATACGTATGTGTAGATATTCTAAAATCCCAAAAAAATCTGCAATCCAAAACATTTTGGGTCCAAATATTTTGGAAAAAAAGATACTTAACCTATATTGACCATTCCACTCTCTAAATTTTAGCAGGCAATTAAAGTGGCCTTGGGAACAGTGCTCAGTTTGAATCCTGTCCTGTCCTTAACTGTTTCTTTGAACAAGTCACGAAGCTCTCAGGTTTCTTATTTTGGAAAAAATAAATAAAATAAAACAGGTTAACATTATCTATACTTTGAATTTATTATATTTTAATATATCAAACATAACAGCATGTTTTGTACATATTAGGGGTCTCAGTACTGAGCAGAGTAGAAGTTGTTATTCATTACCTCAGTTATGATCACAATGAAATACTTATTTAGTTTAAGCTTTTATCTGACATTTGTATCTCTCATATATCATTGATATCTACAATGACTCTGATATAACTTTTTAATCTATATCTACACCCTACCCTTGCCTGACAGGATATTCCTTTTCACTACACTACATGTCTCCATTTTGATAGCTGTGATTTTCAGAAAATTTTATCTTCTTTTGAATCCAACATTCTCCTCAAACAACTGCCCTTAGTCGTGTTTCTAGATTCAAAATCATATACAAATATTTCCTTTCTTTCCCCACATTTGATGATTTCCCTAATGTATGACCAAATGAATGTGCATGTACTTTACTTTCCTTCCTCCAGGGTGTCTTCAGACCATCTCTACTAAGTATTTTTCATTCTATCATCCTTTTGTTGTTGAATTCAGTGTTGCTTTCTCCATATATCCATCTGTATATTCAACACGTATTTTTAAGTACTTATTCATTATGCCAGTTATTGGTGGTGCTAGGATGCAGTATTGACCCTAATAACCAGAACAGTAACAGGTGTCCCATCTTCAGAGAATAAAAGTCTAAAAGTAGAAAGATAATCAGAAAAGATGATTAATCAATTACACAAGCACAGGCTTGCACAGGAATTATAAGGTGAATTTACAAAGTGTTATATAATTGGAGGACTTGCTTATCGATAGACATCACACCAGATATCACTAGAATGATACATGAGCTGAAACTTGAAGAAATCCCACATACGCTATAAAAGGAATGATATCCTCCTAAGGCCATGGTGGTGGCCTCTTTCCTTAACATCAGTGAGCTCCCAAACATTATTAATTGCTTTACTATCTGCTAATGCCAGGTACTTACATATATAGGATGAATATAGAAAATAGAACCCCTGCCTTAATACAGTCACAGTATCTCAGAAGTGGAAGTGAGAAATTACAATTCAGTATGATAAACTGTGTTCCAGAAGAAATACACAATGCTGTCACAGCACATTAGAGGGCATGCAACCCAAATTTGAAGAACGGGGAAGATGGCAGTGAAGGTGAGGAATCACTCATTTATACAGGCCTTTCCAAAGGAAGTAGTGTATGTTTTACAACCTAGAGGGTGAATAGGAATTGCATGACTTAAGAGGGGAAGGAAAGAGTGCTGAAGATGGAGGAAACAGCACGTAGGAAGGTCTAGATGTTGGGGAGCCTTGCAGATCAAGGGAATTAAACAAGTCCTGTGTTCAGTAGTCTGAGCTGCGAGTTTGGGCAGTCCTAATAGACCACAAGGAGGAGTTTGGACTCCACCTTGAAGGCTCTTGAATAATACTGAAGGAAGTGTGCAAAAGGTGACGGAATGAGAAGAATTGCATTTTGGGAAGCTGCCTTTGGTACAAGTATGGAGAATATTTGAGAGGCAACAGGACTGGATGAAGTGAGGCCAGTGGTAGTGACCCAAGCGAGGTGGAAGAGTGGCTTGAACACAGAGGGGCTGTGGGATAGGGACTAGTGAGTGCCTGTGTACACTCAACTTCATAAAATAGACTCCATCCTGTGATAGCTGGATGTTCTTTAATATATTCAATATTATGTATTACCTAATGTTTCTGTAAATCTATATAAACAGCAGGCTTCATCTTTAGTTTCCTTTGGGAAGAGATGGAGTGGGAGGAGGAATTCTTGGACTAACAGCTTCCTTTGGAAAGTCTTCTCCCCAGCCAACACCCCACCCCTCGACTCTCTGATCTTTGTCCTTCAGTCTACTTGAAAGGTGGGTCATTTCTCAGTGAAGACGTGTCCAATTTCAGTCACCCACATGACAGGGCATCCATAGCATCCAGTTTAGTTTAGTAAAAAAGACTTCCTGAAAGAACAGAAATGACTAGAGTGGATGCTAAATATATGTGGGTACTAGAGTGGATGTTAAATATATGTGGGTACCTCCAGGAAATAAATATTTATTTTCAAGGTAATTTTGTGTTGATGTTTAAAATCTTGGAGTAGTTATAAAATACCTGTTGAAGTCACTGAAGCCACACATGAATAAAGAAAATGAAAGATTGAATCAAGACAGGATGATTCATAATCAGGTAGACATAGGACATGTTTAAATTAAAGATCTGGTGCTGCTGCTGCTTTTATTTTCTCCTTCCCCTCCTCTTCCTCCTTCTCTTTTCTTCTTCTTCTTTTTTTTTCTTTTGCATTTCCTTTGTGCCTTAATCTATGACTATTTCTCAAGACCCATATCAGTTACATTTTTTAAAGAGCATCAGCAATAAGCCTGCGAATGGGTGAACACCACAGGGGAGCACCTTTTTTCCAGTGGTAACCATCTATCAGTGCAATGCCTGCCTTGCCAGGTAAAGGTTTTTGTTACTGGGAGTATCCAGGCAGAATTTGGGTTACCATCTGTCAGGGATTTGGGGAGAATTCTTTCATTAAGGAGGCAGGTTGGAAAAAAGAAAATAATCCCACCACTTTTAACATTTTAATGTATTTTGGCTAGATTTTGTCTAGCAAAACCACAAACATGTATTTTAGGATGCTTTATGCTGTGTTTTCAACTATCAGTTATTGCTTTTTATCACAATGTGTTTTTTATTCTCATAGCATATCACATTTGAATTCTCCAAAATCCTCTTTCTTGAACAGTAAACTTTTCTGAACCAGGATTCTGAGTCCAGGAATCCAACATACATCTGAGAATTGCTTACTGGGAGTTTATTTTAATTTAGTTCAGTACCTTTTTAGAACACTGAGTCAGTGAGGACATCAGGCCAATAGTCAAACCGAATATTTTGCTTATTATTTTGCTCTTTTTTTATCCCCATCCAGTATCTTAAATTTTAAATAATCATTTAATTTTCATTATTCATACAGAATTTTTTTTGAGAGGCAGTTTATGTGCTCTATTCAGTCCCAGGAATATATCATTAAGCAAAAGATCAAGGAACCTGCTCTTAGTACAACTTACAGGTTAAGACAAAAATGAGAACCAACAGGTCCTTCCTATATCACTGAAGCATCACAACTAAATGACAGAAAGGCTGATCATGGGGCTGCTGCTGTGTGATCATTCCTCAAGATGTGCTTCAGAGGACTGTGTGATTCATTACACAGTCAAATGAGTTTGCAAAATCCTAGATTAAACAAGGCTAAGAAATTTATTTACTGCAGGACTTCTCATAGCCATTAAACTAATATTCCTGGCAAATATCCAAGAACACATAGGATATGTGTGGTGTTTTTCTAACACAT
This sequence comes from Geosciurus inauris, assembly GCA_004024805.1. NCBI lineage: Eukaryota > Metazoa > Chordata > Mammalia > Rodentia > Sciuridae > Geosciurus > Geosciurus inauris. Next base: position 27,500 of record PVHX01003323.1, on the reverse strand, counting down.
TGGCTCACATCACACTTTTACTGAGAATGTTTTAGTAGAACTACTGCTGTATGGAACATATTTTGTCTAGGCTGATGATATATATGAAAATTTTAGCACAGGCAGGTAAGAAATATTCTATGCAAGCCTGGGTTCTCAAGTTAAATTGAATGTTTTCTTCTTAGTTTTCAAACTATTAAATATGGAATGAAATATTAAACTCATAATAAAAGTCTCCTCAATTTCTGTGTTAAGTACAACATACTTTATCAATGGCTCATATGCCAGGGTGTTGGGCATCATTGGAATTTTTTGAAATACAGATTCATCAAGTATGTTTTTAAGAATAAATTACGTGGCCATGTCCAAGCCTGTGAGGTATTTCCTAAGACTAGGATTTGTGGATTTAACTCTATAAAGGGGAGAGGAACTATTCTTTAAGTATATTTGACAGTAGCCCAGTGCTCAATTTATCTTATATATGGAAAGGAGCTTCTGTATTAACAGACATTAAAGATGTCCCTTTCTCAGAAATTCAAATGGCCAACAAATATGTGAATAACTGTTCAACTTTCTCAGGAATCAGTGAAATGCAAATTAAAACTACAGTGAGATTTTATCTAACTTCAGTCAGAATGCCAGTCATCAAGAATACAAATAACAATAATTGCTAACAAGGATGTGGGGAAAAGATACACTCATACATTCTTGGTGGGACTGCAAATTAGTACAACTACTTTGAAAAGCATATGGCGATTCTTCAATAAACTAGGAATGGAACCACCATTTGACCCAGCTATCCCACTCCTCAGTATATATCCAGAGGATTTAAAATCAGCAGACTGCAGTGATGCAGCCACACCAATGCTTGTAACAGCTCAATTCACAATAATGAAGTTATAGAACCAACATATGTGCCCATCAACACACACATAAATGAAGAACATGTGACATATATGCACAACAGGGTTTTACTCAGTTATAAAGAATGAAATTATGTCATTTGATGGTAAATGGATGAAACTGGAGATCACTACGTTAAGTGATATAAGCCAGACTCAGAAAGTCAAGGATCAAGTGTTTTCTCTAATATGTGGAAGCTAGTGGGAAAGCTGGAGGGAAAAGAAGGAATAAGAAAAGATGGATCTCAGGAAAACAGAAGATAGACCAATACAGTAGAGGAAGGACATCAAGGGGGAGAGAGGAGGAGAGAAAAGGGGAAGTACTAAGGAATGAAATCTACCAAATTGTGCTATGTCCATGTATGAATATACCACAATTAATCCTTCATGAATATATATTTTATATGTATATTATATATATTCCATATCTAATAGGTATTATATGTACTGTTTATATACACATTTTATATATATATGTATATAATCATGATGCACTGGTTAAATAATCAAAATGGAAGAGAGATCAGTAGAGCAGAGCAAGTAGATTACAGAGAGGGAGGTGAGAGGGGAAGGATACTGTAGAATGAGATTTATCAAATTATGTGCATATATGAATATATCATAATGACTCCCCACTTTTATATGTAGTTATAATGCACCATTAAAATTAATTAATTTTAAAAAGATGACCCTTTCTGCCATGAGAGAGTCTTGAGAAAGAAGAACTAAAGTGGGAAGGAAGGTTGTAGGACTTTGAAAAATGTCACAGTAAGGACAAAGCCTACCTACTATCTGGAACTGAAAGAAAACAGGAACCATGCTGCAAAAGCTGGGCAGAGTCCTTTTGGCAGTCTCTTGCAGAAAGCACATCATTTCCTTTACTAAGTCTCTGAAACCAAGGCACACAGGCATGCCTGGTGAGGGGTGCACTTCCCTAGCCACTTTGCCACCCACATCCTTGGAGGCATTTCAGTGCTGAATTGGAAAGTTTAAAGCAGCTGGGCTCTCTGCTCCTGGTGAACCTTAGGAGAGAGAGTTTGAGATTATGTTGTCTGGCACCTGCAGCGCAGTCTCCACCCAGACTTTAAGTGCCCATGCAGTTGGAGGCAGAATTATAAGTTTCAGGGTTTCAGTTTCCTCTTTTGTAAATTTAACTTGGATTAAGGAAGGAGCTTCCTGTTCTAGGAACTGGATTTCCCATGAAGGTCAGGGATCCAGAGCTCTCCACTGCTTCTGACTCATTTTGGAAGCTTGGAAAGACGCATGCTTACTTAGACTCCATGTTTTCAGTTTGTTAAGTACTGAATGCATACTGACAACTCTGCCCTCAGAGCCCAGGGGTCAGGATGTGTGTAAACTTTTAAGTCTTAGCACATTTGTATTAATTTTTATTTTTAATTTTAATTTTTATTTATTTTTCTCAAAAGTTGCATTTTAATACATGTTATCAAACATAACAGACAAAAAAACAAATTTTCAGAAGCTGTACACACTATTCACTGAAAATATTTGTTGAGGCAAATAGAAAAAAAAATTATTACAATCATAATTTTTCTAACTTTGCACAAAATTATAAGCAGATTACATTCTTCATATTAAACATACATTTGTATTAATTTTACTTTACAATCCCACCATGGTTAATACCAGCTTTGGATGGAATGCACTATACCTTATTAGCATGCTCTGCTTTGGGTATCTCTTTGCAAAGGCAATGATTCAAAAAACAAGGCTGTTCTAATTGATATTTGTGCCATATAAAAAATTTTAAATCATCATTCATTTTATTTTTCTCTTGAAGAAGTCAGAAATTTATTTTACTTTATAAGGAACAGAACCATTTGCCATAGGGTTCCGGTGAATCTATGACAATTTCCTTTCATAAGTAAGTAAGTATCATTATTAGAAGATTTGTGGAAGAGAAAACACTAAAAAATGACAAGACATATTATGCACTAAGTTCCTATTCTATTCCAGGGTTTTTATATATGTTAAGTTTAATACAAAGACTCTGCAAATTTAATATGTGATTCTATTTATTTAATTGCCTTTAATCTTTACTTCAGGGAAAGCTAGATTTTTTATACAAAACACTGCACTTAAAAATCAGGCCAGGGGGCTGGGATTGTAGCTCAGTGGTGGAGCGCTTGCCTGGCATGCGTGAGGCCCTGGGTTCGATCCTCAGCACCACATACAAAGCAGTGAAATAAAGACATTGTGTCCATCTACAACTAAAAATATATTTAAAAAAAAAATCAGGCCAGTGTGTTATACTTTGCAAAACACCTGATACAAAATAAGTAACCACATATTTGGTCACATACATTTGTTGCTTAAGTAGATATTTATTTATCGTTTTGAGTATTCATATAATGTTTTATATTTGCTTTTCATCTGTCACATATATCTCCTAGTCAAGAAGGAAATGTAAATTTACTCTTGATATAAAACCCAAACTGATGATCTTATAGTTTATAGTATGAATATTTTCTCATCATTTCTTTTTAAATATGCTAAATGAGGAGCATTATCACATTCACCATCAAAACATAAACTTTGAAACATTTCCTAATGGATGAAGGTAGTACTTTTTACATTTCATGAAGTGAAGTATGAGCCCTGACATGACCAGGTTTACCCTGTTGATATCAGATTCAACACTGGCTCCTGATAAACACAGTTGTAATGAGCTGACTCAAATCCTCTTGAGAAGTAGGTGAGTTACTAACTAGTGGTAAAGAATGCTAATATGTCTTTGGTTGAACACAAGAACAACAGATATCTTATTAAGAATAGTTGCTTGTTTTATTCACTTGTTTCAATAATAACCGCTGGTGACCATGCCTACTTTATCCAGGCACAGAGCACTTATTGTGCTCTTTAATTTTTTAAAATAATTTACTCTGCAGGTGTGATTATCTCTAGCTTGCAGAGATTGCAGGATGTGTCTTATGGAAGGCAACACAGGAAAATCAGATCTGGCCACCAAAAACCTAGTTTCGTCATAATCAATGAATTTAAGAACTAAATACAGAATGAATTTATTAAACTTATCAATGTTAAAGTAACTAAATCAGATGCTGTAATCAACTCCAAAATTCCAGTGACTTGACACAATAGAAGTCTAATTTCTCACTTGGAACAGGCCAGTGAAGTTGTTCCTTTTTGAGAAGGCAGTTTTCCTCTGTGTTGTGACTAAGGGATGCTGGCTTCTACATTTGGGGGCTCTGCTTTCATGCAGGGTCATAAAAAGAAAGTGAGGTCCTCTGTGATCTGAAATGGGAGAGCATGCTGGCTAGCTTACCATGACTTCATGAAGGTGGCAGGGGGTGGGTGTGGTGGGAAGAGGGGAAACATGTTCTGGGCATAGTGATCTCATAGACTATAGAGATTATGAAGTCACAGGTGTGTGTGTGCGCACACGCACATGCACACGCATACACTCCAGTTACATGCTGTAAGATCTTAGATGCATGATACTGAGAGCACGGTATTGAAAGAAGTACCTAAAGATCCAGTGTTCTCATGGTCACTGCAGTATTTGGAGCTATTTAAGTTTTCTTCATCATGGTTTTTTCATAGTATTCATATTTTCTATAATGATTTTATGAGAATAAAATCCTTCAAGCATTCTTTTAAAAGACTACTGGTAGTCATGTCTAGAGATCTTACAGGGAGAAGCCTAGAGTGAGGCCATTGGGGCACAGGGTTCAGAAGGATTATGCACACGCTGACATGGAACTCGCAGAAAGAAAAGTATAGGGTGGAATGGTAAAGGGATGGGATGCCACTTCATCCCCGGAAATCCTGGCCTGTTACTGTGGATATGAAGAGTGTTTGATGCAGAGAATGATAAAACTCTCTGTGCCCAATGCCAGTTTGGTCTCATTTTTTTTTTAACGGCTTTGCCTTCAAAAGCAGTCATATGCATTTGTGTTTCATCTCAACCATCAGGTATTCTTTTGGAAGTATTGACTAAGTATATTCTCTTGGCTCCAGTCTAGGTCTGCAAATTGGCCTTCTTCTTAGCTTCTACAAGCTTGTCAAAAGTATGAACACAATGATATGTACTTATTTTAAGATGTCCTTTACTTTTAGCACTGTCAGATCTCTGCAGAGGCTGCTGCTTCAGAGAGAATGAGCACAGCCCATGCTGAGCACAATGAAAATAAGCATCTGAAATATTGAAAAGGGTCCACGTAGCACTTCTTGTCTCTTTCTGTCGGTTTCCTCATACTCTCCCCCCCCTTTTCTTATAAAATCACTGCTCAGAATCAAAGGAAAACAAACTCATCAATTAAGGTTGATAGGCATTGCTCATCACAAGTATGAGTAAATAAAGTAAGACATTTATTTGAAATACAAACATATAATAGGATAAGTAAGCATTGCAGTCAACCATAACAAATGCTCATGAAAATCTATGTAGGATATCCATTTACTTCCTCAATATTTCTTGTGAAGTTATTATTTTGTAACCAGCAGATTAATGAACCATGATAGAGAACTCCATGGGGGATCAAAAAACACAAGAAGCATGTTGTAAATAATTTTGTTTTGGTATCTTAATAATAATATTTACCTCTCTCCAGTGTGATCTAGGCAGAAAATGGGTCTTAAAACTTGGTTCAGATTTCAAAGATCACTTTTGAGACCACTATCAGATGTTCCATATCTGGCCGAGATAGCAATTTACATCAATTATCACTGAGTGCATTTATTTGATTTGAAAGTAAAGAAGTGAAATGTGTGCAAATTCTGTTATGCAAGGTGAAGTTTTAAAAATAATTGGTCATGTATTGGAGACATAAAGTAAAATTTTCCTTGCATTTTTTTCTTTTCTAGAAAACATGTATCCCAAGTTAATCACTTTGGTCAAACTAATCTCTGTGTCGTTCTATGGGAGTAGAGAGTGGTTAGTGACTATTTTTCTCCTTAGTGCATTTGTGCAAAAGACAAGGAAAAGATTCCAGCTTTTCTTACATTTTTAAAAAATATTATTTTTAGTTGTTGATGGACCTTTATTTTATTTTTTTATATGCAGTGTTGAGAATCAAACCCAGTGCCTCACATATGCTAGGCAAGCTACTGAGCTATATCCCTAGCCCCCTTTTCTTACATTTTTATGATGATGTTTCCTGTTAAAAAGTTAAAAGCATGTTTGCTAAATAACCATATAAAGACCAAAACTTCTAGAGAAGGAGATTGTTGGTTTGTGAAATCATTCTTCATGTACCATGTACAGTATGCTAAATAATGAGTATCCTTCATATACTTAGAAAAAAATTGGATAGTTCAGTAGTTATTATATTTCACACTGTGGTACCACTGGTCTCCAGAACTCCTTTTGTCTTGCAAGACTAAAAATCTGTGCCTGTTAAACAACTAACACCTCTTTTATTCTTCTCCCTGTTCCTGGAAACCATTAGTGTTCTTTATGTCTTTATGAATTTGATTAGCCTAGATTCTTTTTTTTTAAATATTTTTTAGTTGTCAATGGACTATTTATTTATTTATATGTGGTACTGAGACTCAAACTCAGTGCCTCGTGCATGCTAGGCAAGTGCTCCACCACTGAGCTACAATCCCAGCCTAGCCTAGATTCTTACGCAGTGGATTTACAAAGTATTTGACTTTTTGTCATTGGCTTGCTTCACTTGATGTTGTCAGGTTTCTTCCATGTTGTAGCATTTTATCTTTCCATCCATTGACAGTTATTTGAACTGTTTCTGTCTTTTGGCTATTGTAAGTCCTGTGGTTAAGAATATGGGTGTGTGGGGGCTGGGATTGTAGCTCAGCGGTAGAATGCTTCAGCACCACATACAAGGCAATAAAATAAAGACGTTGTGTTCATCTACAATTAAAAAAAATATTTAAAAAAAAAAGAATATGGGTGTGTACCTATCTCTTAAAGATGCTCATTTTGATTTGATTTTATTTTTTGTGGTGCTAGAAATTGAATCCAGGACATTATGCATGGGGGCGAGTGCTCTACCCTTAGATATGCTCTCTGCTTTGAATTCTTTGCAGTGTATACCCAGGAGCGGGATTGCTAGATCATTTGGCAATTTTGTTTTTGTATTTTTGAAGGATAACCATTTTGTTTTATATAGTAGCTGCATAATTTCACATTCTCAACAATTATAAAAAGATTCCAATTTCTTTATGTTTTCATCAGCACTTAGTTTATATGGTTGGTTTGTTTATAGTATCTACCCTAGTATGTGTGAGATGCTCTCTCTTGGTGATTTTGATTTGTATTTCTGTAAAAATCAGTAATGTTTAGCATCTTTTATTTTTTTCACCATTTATATCTTTGGAGAAGTATGATGAGGCTTTAGTCCATTCTTAAGTCAGGTTATTTGGCTTTATGTTGTGGAGTCACAGGAGTTATTTTTATATTCTGGATGCTAACACCTTATCAAATGTGTGGCTTTTTACAAATATTTTCTCCCATTGCATAGATTTCCCTTTCAATCTGTTGATTGTTTCACGTTTTATGTATACTTGTTTGTCTATTTTTGCTTTTGTTGCTTGTGCTAATGGTCATGTCCAAGAATTCATTGCCAAATCCACTGTCACAAAAGTTCTCCCTTGTGCTTTATTCTAAGAGTTTTTTAGATGTAGATATTATGTTTCAGTTTTTATTGTTATCTTTTATAAATTGGGTAGGGTAAGAGTCCAGCCTTATTCTTTTACATGTATATATTCTGTTTTCCTAGTACCATTTGTTGAAGAGACTATTCTCCTCTGTTGATAAGTCTTGACATCCTTCCTATAGAAAATTTTCCATGTGTGCAAGGGTTTATTTATTATTTCTGAGTTATTATAATAAAATTTGAAGTTAGGAAGTATGAAACTTCCTATTTTGATCCCTCTTTTTCTCCAAGTTTCTTTTTTTCTTTTTCTTTTTTAACTATTTGACGGTCTTTGAGATTTCTTGTGAATTTTTGGTAGATTTTTGTTTCTGCAAAAAAGTACCATTTGGATTTTGATAGAAATTACATTAAAACTGTGGATTGCTCTGAGTAGTATTGATATCTTAAAGATATTAGGGTTTCCAATCTATGAGCATGGAGTTTATTTTCAGTTATTTTTATTTTTTCACTACTTTCAGCATCATGATAGTTTTTAGTACAAGTTCTTTAATGCCCTTATTAAATTTATTTCTATTTTATTCTTTTTGTTGCTATTGTAAATGAAGTTGTTTTCTTAATTTTCTTTTCATATTTTCCATTGTTGATATATAGAAGTGCAACAGATTCTTGAGGGTTGATTTTATATTTTGCAACTTTTCTAAATTGATTTATTAGTTATAATAGAGTTGTTTGTAGAATGTTTAAGGGTTTTATACATATAGGATTATGTCACCTATAAACAGAGATAATTTTCTCTCTCCCTTTCCAATTTGGATGTCTTTTTCTTGTCTAATTGCACTGGCTAGAACTTCCAATATTCTGTTGAATAGGTGTAATAATAGCAGACACCTTTATCTCGTTCCTATCATAATGGAAATGCTTTCAGTCTTTCACAGGTGATTCTAATGTCGGCTGTAGGCTTTTCATATGTGGTTGTTTTTTATTATTCACAGGCAGTTTTCTTTAGTTTGCTGAATGTTTTCATACTGAAAATTTGTTGAAAACATTGCTGAATTTTGCCAAATGCTTTTTATTGCATCATTTGAAATGACCATGTGATATTTTTCTTTATTTTTTTAAAATTTGTTTATGACATTCTTTGATTTTAATATGTTGAATAGATTCTACATTGTCACAGTGTATAATCCTTTTGATGTGCTGTTCAATCCTGTTTAATATTATTTTGATGAGGATTTGTTTTTTGCATTATTTATCAGAAATATTGGTGCCTAACTTTCTTTTCTTCTAGTGTCTTTATCTGATTTTGGTGTTATAGTAAAGCACAGAATGAGTTTGAACATGTTTCTTCCTCTCCTGTCTTTTAGAAGAGTTTGGCTCTGTTATTAATTCTTCAGATGTTTGGTAGAACTTACGTGAAACCATCTGGTTCTGGTCTTTTCCTTATTGAGAGCTTCCTAATATACTTTTATATCATTCTATTTATATGTGACATTTTTTATTCATTCAATTGAAGGTGAATGAATAAATTGTTTGCTTTGTAAGCTAAGTCAACCAAATAATCCTTATTCCTCCTGGTGTTTTCTTAAACTTTTTGTGAACACAAATGTAACCAGCACACATAAATTAATCCTTTGAAGGTAATCACAGCTGGCTTGCCTGCTTATTGAGTGTCACTGCCATCAGGGTTTGGAGTTACATTGTTTCATTTATTCCTACCATCAGCCAGTGTGCTAGAATGGGGATGGAAGGGAGGAAGAAAACTCATTTAGAGTTTCTTAATTGGTAAAGTTCTGAGGAAAGCTGAGCAAAACATCCTGACTGAATGAATCTCCTGGCTGAGTTGACTTTATCTCTAAGATGATAGGGGAGACTGAAAAGATTCCTAATGATCTTTGGAAGGGCTGTCTTATCACAGCTATATGCAGGCCTCTAGGTCTTCACTATGCTCAGAGGAGGTAGAGAAAGTGCACCATAAATGGATTATGAGATGATCTCTTCCAAGCCATTCCTACTCTAGGACCTTGACACTGATTCCTAAGCTTAGGATTTTCATGGCTGGGCTTTTCTATCTTCATTCAGTTCTCTGCTCAAATATCACCTGCTGACAGATTCCTTGTCTGCCCTTTCTTTTTTTTTTTTTGGTACTGGGGATTAAACTCAGAGCCACTCAACCACTGAACCACACTCCAGCCCTATTTTGTATTTTATTTAGAGACAGGGTCTCACTGAGTTGCTTAGCACCTCGCTTTTGCTGAGGCTGACTTTGAACTCTTGATCCTCTTGTCTCAGCCTCCCAAGCCGCTGGGATTACAGGCGTGCACCACGACTCCCAGCCTTGTCTACCCTTCCTAATGTGATTGCTTTCCCCATATCTTTATCTTTTCACAACATTTGTTATGTTTTTCATGTGCTAGCATGCCTCTGAAAACAGTATTTGTTTACTTGATCATAGTCATTCTCTCTTACTAGACTGATATTTGGTGAAAGCAGGGACTTTGGTTATTTGGGGCCACAGTCTCCCTTGGCATAGTTCTCAATCCTTAATGGATACAAATTTTACTGGACTTTGCATCTTTAAATGTCAACAAATGCAGAGGTGTCATTTGGCAAGTCTGACATGGTTGGAGTGCCTTCAGGATCTAACAGTGGTTGATGATATTCAGATATTTTTCTGTGAATAATGAAAATCCATTAATACAACATGAGAAAGGACAGCAGGAGAGAAGCAAATGATATCGTTTTTTCTAAGAATTCACAAAAGTAAGATGAAAAATCAGGTTCAGTCTTTCAGTAAGGTTAGACACTTATTCAAATGCATCTTGTCCTTTAAGCAAAATTGTTCCCAACTTGGTGTCTCACACATGAAACAAATGGAATCTTTAACTATTATTCCTGTGCTCTTGCCAGGAAAAAAATTTTGCTTTGTGTTTTACATGAATGAAACTTATGTCCTTTATATCCATGTTTTCCTCAGCTTGAATCATGATATAGTGCCTTAATTTCTAGCTTCAGTAATGAATTTGTTATAGAAAATCAGGTTGTTTTCCTCCTCCTTCATAGTACAAATGAGTTAATGCAATCACCTTTTGTGTAAATTTGGGTCTCTGTGCACATTTGGAAATACTTGCATGTGTGTACAACTTCAGTTTGCAAACCATAGAAAATTCTTAGAAATAAACATTCATTTTTTTTCTTTTCAAGATAGAATTTATGTTATGCATGTTCAAAATTGTTTTAGTTTTTTGTTCCTGTACAGGGTACTGTGTGTACATCTGTGGTTTATTTTTTCTTAAGTTTTGGAGGAAGGTGAAAGAGAATGGAAACAATGTTGAGAAATGATGGAAACAAACTCAAATTTAGCAGAATGGTGGGTATTTCAGAGGCACCTTGATAGGATACCCAGAATGTGGTTAAATGTCCCAGAAACTCTATAGCCAAATCATGGCTTGGGAATATTCTTCAACATTCTGTCTCAGATGAATCACTTGGAAATGCAAATAATGAGAATAAGGCTAATAACAATAGAAAATGTTTCTAGAACACTAAATCTGATCCAGACATTCCATTGTTCATATTCCTTGGGGCAAACTTATTTGATAATAATAGTTATCATTTCCCTTGTTCCACAGAGCATAATCTCTCAGGGAGGTTAGGTAGCATGCCCAAGGTCTCAGAGCAGCTAGCAAGTGATAAATCCTATATGAAAAGAGTGCTATTGTGATGATAGATGAAAGAATGTGTGTAAAATGCATAGACCCAGGAGGCATTTAAAAATGCGTACAGAAAATAAGAAGATGAAATACTCTAAAGTAATTTGAGATAAACTTGTGGAATAATAAGCAGAAATTGACAGATAATAGATCATGCATATAAGGTATATTTTTAACACTGATATAGCAAGGTGAATTGAGTCCACTACTGGGCATATTATGTATAAAGATAAAAAACAGAGATGACCCGTGATAGTGGGTGGATTTTATAGATATTCTTAGAACTATTAATCCTTAGTCCTGTTGTCTCTACGAGGGTAATTCTGTAATAAAATGCAAAGGGAACTATGCAAAATAGTGAAAAAGATCACTGCCTTGACCATGTGTATTTTAGTTTCAATGCAAGAAAATAATTAGTTGCTGCTGAACTTGTATTTCTCTTATGGGTGATCTTAGTTGTAGGTCTCATGTCCCAAATGTGTGTCTAACAATTAGTCAGGGCTGATACCATGTGCTTCTTTGAAAATGCTACAATTGAACATCTGGCACGATGGCTTTTATTAAGGAAGAGCTGAGTTTTACTCTATTACATTCTAGTTTAGGAGGTTGCAAATGTGGAAATATTACCATGACCTGTAATTGGATCAGCAATTTGTGGGCTCAGACATGGAAGACAGAACATTTTAAAGAGCTAGGAAGGTGGAAACAGCTTGTCAGAAAATTTGCATGCCTCTCAAAGTTCCCTTTGCTTTAAGCAGATAAGTTGTGTCCTTTGAAAATCCTCATCTCTGGCCCTAGGACCTTTGCTGGTAGAACTGCAGCTATGTAAAATGAAAGAACGCCAGTGTCTCTTGGGGTGTTTGAAACCAGGGAAAAGGAAAAAATGAAAACTAACTTTCAGATGCCAGTAGGTAGGGAGGAAAAATTCCTTGGGGGTTTAGGAATAATATTTAAGAGATTTAAATAATCAAATTTTAAACTGATATAGGAATCATGAAGAAGTGAAAACATTAGCATGTCCGTGAACACGCACATCCATGAAAGGTCCCCTGTGTTAAAGACAAGATGCCTGTACCACTTTATAGAGAAGTGATGACTTGTTTTTTCTGATCCCCCCCAATTACAAATTAACAAAGAGAATTGAAAATCACATGACATCTCACCACAGAGAGATACCACCATTAATGTTTAGATATATTTTCTTTTGGAGTCTTTTTCTTAATATAACCTATATATTTTCAAACTTAAGTCATGTTGTACACATTATCTTTTAACATTTAAAAATAATGCATAATAATTTATATTAATATATTTAGAGAATCTAGCATGTTGATAATTTTACATATTATTTCTATTCTTGTATATATTTCATTGTATATTTGTGCTACATTTAACTTACTTAGTTTCATATTGAAGATTCAAGTCTTTACTGGATTTGAGTTTTGAGTGTCAAGGAAGAGCCAACCACTCTTGGAGACAGAGCTTTTCAGTCAGTCATGACGATAAGTTTTGTAGAGTCTTCAGGAGTTTGAAGAATTTGCAAAGCAAAAAAGATCAGTGTGGATGGACTTAGCTATTTGATGTGAAGGAAAAAGAGAATAGGAGGTGAGATCAAAGAAATAGTCGGGATCCAAATTATGGAAGGCCATGTAGCAGGTTTGAATTTTATTCTGAGTGCAAGTAAAAGCCTTTGGATTATATTATTTACAGAAGACATGTGATCTACTGCTTTATGTTTTGACTACCCTTTACAGGACAAGGGTGAGCCAGGGGACAGTACCCGTGGCATTATAATAGCTCACACATAATAGTGCCTTAGAATAGTTTGTTAGTATTCGAGACAGATGTAAGAGATTTGTGACAATATTTAGAGGGAAAGCTGTGAACACTTACTACTTAATTATTTTCTAAAAATATCCCTAGATGGCAAAATTGGAACAAAAATTATGCACATCTTAGAGATCTCTGCACGTGTTCTCAAGAACCGGCGATTATATTTCCTTCCATTTACCAGAAAGTGTGCTAAATATTGACTGTGTACAAATGAGTAAGATGCAGTCTTTACTCTCAAGGAGGTCACAGTCTATGATGGTTCATTGCTGTGACCAAAATACCTGACAAGAACAACTTAGAGGAGGAAAGACTTATTTATTTACTTCCATGGTTTCAGAGGATTCAGTCCATGGTTGGCCAGCTCCAAGACAGAAAAATCATGGCAGAAGGGCATGGTGACAGAAAGCTAGCTGCCCGCTCATGGCAGCTAGGAAACAGAGAGAAAGTCAGATGGGAAGGGGGCAGGAATAGATATATTTCCCAACGTCAAGCCCCCAGTGGCCTTTTTCTCCATCGATGCCCCACCTGCCTACAATTACCATCTAGTACGTTCACATTATTAATCTGTCAAATGGATTAATCCACTGATGAGGGTACAGCCTCACAATCCAATTCTTTCTCCTCTGAAACTTGCTGCTCTAGGAACTACGCTTTCAATGGATGAGTTTTTTGGGGGAGAAGATTCCAGTTCCAAATCATAACAACTCTATAAAGTTAGTTTTTATTATAGAATTATTTAGGTGATAATTTATACATCAAATATAATGTCTTTGTCCTATACAAGGAAAAAAGTTAAAAGATTTTAAATGTAAAAATAGTCTGGCATCCTAATCTTTGATACTAAGTCCCTTTGTGTCACACGCTTAAAAAGTATGGAAATAGACTAGCCAGTCATGGTGGCACATGCCTGTATTCCCAGCACTTTGGGAGGCTGAGACAGCAGAATCGAGAGTTCAAAGCCAGCTTCAGCAGCAGCAAGGTGCTAAGCCACTCAGTGAGACCCTGTCTCTAAATAAAATACACAAAATAGGGCTGAGGATATGGCTCAGTGGTCGAGTACCCCTGAGTTCAATCCCTGGTACCAAAAAAAGAAAAAGAAAAAGTATGGAAATACAACTAGAAAAACTCAAAAGACTTTTTTATACATCCCCCAAATGATAAATGTGCGTGTTGAACAACCGTTGGGTTTTATTCAAATAAAATTGGTATTGCATTTAAATCAAACATGTGCTTGTACTTCCTAAATCACAGGTTTTTATTGCCTTGAAAACATCAGCCCTGTCTTACAAAAATCAAAGACTCAAATTTTCAACTCAGAACCTCAGTTTTGCTAAACCATAAGCTAAAGAAAAAGAATAAATGATAATATATTAGAAACAGTTATTCTTTCAGCAAGGGGTAATTAAGAGGAAGTTAAATTATTTTTTCTCTAAATTATAAAAGCTTTATAGCAGGTTGGAATCTCTCTGCAAACATCTAATTTTGGAGACAAAGCTATTATCTTAGAACTCAACAAGGAAGTCTAATCACCAGATTTCAAGATCTGAGCACAGTAATGGTAATTTACAAAGCTTGAAAAATATAGCTATAATAAAGAATATTAAACATCCCATACCTTATCACTGATGAAAACAAAATTTAACACCTGGTTATTAAAAAAGAAAATGTTATGTATCTTTTCATCCTTAAATAGCAGACCAAACATCTGTGGACACAACTCATTATTCTGCTGTCTCCTCCCCAGAGAAATGGTAGGAAAAAACAACTGTATTGACCTCATTGCACACAGTGGGATTTGAGAGTCTATGACCATTTAGGGTGGTCTGATCAGGCCCTCTGGGAGGTCATGGAACACCCCTCTCCCATGCATGGAGGAGAGTTACTTTATGGTATACCACTGCTGTCCCTACCCCACATATCAAAATATCCCTTGTTTTCTCCAATTCCTAATTTCATTAGGTATAGTTGTTCTTTAGAGTTGGAAACAAGCCTGTGACTTGAAAGGATTCCCTCAAGGTCATTCTGCAGGGAGGTGGGACTACTGAGATATGGACTTGGATATGTCTGACCCAAGACAGGCTTTTAAAAAGCACTTACCTGAGTTTCAACAAATGCATACCATCCTGTAACCATAGCGAGAAGGTGCAAAACAGTGCTGTCACCCACATCATTTCCTCCTGCTCACCCTTTGAATTCAACCTGCCCACATTGAGTTTCAAGGAATCACCCAGCTATTCTTTGCCCTTACAGTTTTCCTTTTCCAGAATGTCATACAAATGGAATCCTATAGTGCATATCCTTTGGATCTTGGCTTCCTTCACTTAAATTTCTGTATTTGTAAGCCAGTGATGTTGTCTCATACTTTGATAATTTTTTCTTTTTCATTGCTGAATAATATTCTGTTTTATGGATGTATTATGTTTTGTTTATTCCTTCATCTTCTGAGGAATGGTCAGGTGGCTTCCTGTTTGGACCATTGGAATGAAGCAACTATAATATTTGCACCCAGGAGTGGGATTCCTAGATCATAGATCAAATGTACGCTAAACTTGTAAGAAACTGTCAAACTGTTTCCCTAGTGGCTAGTAGTTTTGTATTTCTGCTTATAATATAGAAGACTTTGTTTTAATGGCTGTGCATTCGAGCACATGGAATTTCTCATTGTTTTTCATGTTTTTACTTTACCTGTTCTAATGGAAATGCAGTAGGATCTCTTTATGTTTTTTTTGTTTTGTTTTGTTTTTTCTTTTGTACCAGAGATTGAACCCAGAGTGCTTAACCATTGAACCACATCCCCATCCCTTTTAATTTTCTTTATTTTGAGACAAGGTCTTGCTCAGTTGCTTAGGGCCTTGCTAAGTTGCTGGCACTGGCTTTGACCTTGGGATCCTCCTGCCTCAACTTCTCAAACTGCTAGGATTACAGGCATGCACCAACCCACTAGGCTCTCTTTATGATTTTTAATCTGTTTTTCCATAATGACTCATGATGTCGAACATGATTTCATGAGTTTATCATTTGTAAGCCTTCTTTAGCTAAGTGTTGCTCATATCTTTTGTGTATTTCTTATTGGCTTGTGATGATTTTTGAAAATTCTTTATATCTCTATGTTGTCACATATGTGAACTATGATTTGTATTTTCACTGCTATCATCCTATTTTTCACACAGCAAAATTATTTAGATTTTATTGAGATTCAATTGACTGATTTTTTGTTTCATTGGTAGTTCTTCTCAATTTGCATCAAAGAAGTCTTTGTCTAACTCAGGTTCACAGAGAATTTCTTGTTTCATTTCAAGGTTTTGTAATTTTACTTGTTTCATTTCAATTTATGTGGGATTTGGAGTTTTTGGTATGGCGTGAACTCCACATCAAGTTTCTGTATCTATTTGCATATAGATGTTCCAGTTGGTCTAGTTCATTTGTTGAAGGCGTTAGACATTCTGTGGTCTTTGTACCTTTCACACAAATCAAATGAACATACTGGTGTATGGGTTTGTTTTTTAGACTCTCCTGTTTTATCAATCTGTGTTTCTATCAATGCTACTACACTGTCTTGGTCGAGCTTAAGAGTAGCTCCTACAATCAAAGTCAATCCTCCAAATTGTTCTTTCCTTTCAGCATCATTTTGGCTACTCTTCCTTTGTTTTCCACATAAAATTTAGAACCATTTTGTCAATATATACAAAAACAAATTCTGCTAGGTAGAATCTTGATTGGATTGAGTTTTATCTCTAGGTTACTTGAGGGAGAATTGGCCTCTTACTCTTCACTCTTAATCCAGGAACATGCTATATATTTCCATTAGACATGCATGCTTTTGATTCTGTGTGTGTGCATGTGTGTTTTACTTTAAGCAGATAAGAGAAGAAAAATAGAGCAAATATGCATTTCCAAGTGTGCTGATCTTTCTTCTCATTTTGTTGCCTTCCCTAGTCGCCTGCCTGCTACCGTTTGCTTTGCAGAGTTCACACTTGGATGCTACTTTATTCCTTCCAGGATCAGGATTTGTACTTGTAATTGGTTGGAGAAAGAACATATAGTAGGCTTACTCTACTTTGTTTAATGTTGAAAATCTTCTGGCTTTAGTTTTAATCATCTAAAACCCTTCCTGTTTGGGGATGACATAGATTGCAGAATACCCAGAAGCAGTTTATTTGGGGCTTTTCATTTTGAATAAACCAACTGTGAGACAACTTCCCGAGGTGGGATTATTAAGTGAACTTCCAATGTGGAGGTTCAGAGAATTCAGCTCGGGTGCGTAAGGGTATAGTGGAGGGGAAAAACACAGGTCCACTTTTTAAAATTTTATGTTCAATAGCATACATGCAGATTCAAGACCTTCTTCCCCTTTTGATAACATCGGGATGTGTAATTTAAAAATAAATGAAATGAAAATTGATGTGACAGTTTGCAGAATCTCCAGGGTCTGGGATAATTTCTTAGCAGGCAGTAACTTGCTGACAAATAACAGGAGTTAGCATGTAACACAGAATCTCACAATATTACCATTTATTTAGCCCCAAAGAGAATATAATTTCATGTGTGCAAACACATCTCAGCTGATTGGTAAACTCTAGCACCTTCCAAAACAGACTCTCCTAAATCTCAAGGGGATTTATTATTGTAAAGTGTAAGTACCTTTATCTTCTAGCACAAATAATAATTAAGGGGGCTGAGGATATAGCTCAGTTGGTAGAGTGCTTGTCTAGCATGCACAAGGCCCTGGGTTCAATCCCCAGAACCACCACCAAAAAAGAAAAGACAAACAATAATTAAATTTTTTATTTTATCTATAAGACTTGGAAATCACTGAATTTATCCTCTGAGTATTAATTGAATTTTTAATTTATGTCCTATTTTTAGGTTATTTGTAATGTACACACATGAAAAAAAATACATCTGGTCTTTTTTTTTCTGTTTTCTAGCTATAAAACTTGTGAATCTTCAAAGTTATTTTTTATTACAAATAAAATGCTTTTCTAGAGACCCTGGACTAGAACAGAATGCTGCAGAAATGAAGCACACTTTGTAATTTTTTTTAAAATTTTTTTTAGTTGTTGATTGACTTTTATGTATTCATTTATTTATATGTGGTGCTGAGGATCGAACCCAGTGCCTCCCACATGCGAGGCAAGCTCTCTGCCACTGAGCCACAATCCCAGCCCCCCACTTTGTAATATGTGATATGTTGTTAGAATGTTAGTATATCTTTTGTTAGAAGTTTGGTCATAAATTTAAAAGGTTGCACATAGACTTATGAATGAGTTCCAGATATATGTCTGTGAAACCATGGAAAACATCTAACAGTTTTTACAGGGGACTATATTTTTATTTAAAAAATACTGTTCCATGTTTACAGCATATAATTTATAAATTATGTTTTCAAATGGTGTAGCTAAATTAGGATTAAAAATCTCGTGCTGAGCCGGGCGCGGTGGCTCACGCCTGTAATCCCAGCACTTAGGGAGGCTGAGACAGGAGGATCGCGAGTTCAAAGCCAGCCTCAGCATCGGCGAGGCACTAAGCAACTCAGTGAGACCCTGTCTCTACATAAAACACAAAATAGGGCTGGGGATTTGGCTCAGTGGTCGAGTGCCCCTGAGTTCAGTCCCTAGTGCCAAAAAAAAAAAAAAAAAATCTCGTGCTGAGGTTGTGGCTCAGTGGTATAGCACTTGCCTCCCATGCGTGGGGCACTGGGTTCGATCCTCAGCACCACATAAATAAATAAAGTAAGGGTATTGTGTCCATCTAGTACTAAATAAGACAATTTAAAAAAAGTAAATAAATAAATCTCAACCGAATGTGGGAAGTGAAGACTTCATGGAGATTGAAATGTGTCTTATACACAAACTATCCAGTTATGAGCAGAAGTCCAACAGGTATGTCTTATGGGATCCTCATAGATTCACTATCTGTGCCCTAGGAATTGTGTTGTACCTGGATTTGCAGAGTTGATTAATATATCATTCTAGTTTCTTTTCTCTTGAGACTCCCCAAGTAGGGCATAGGGAATTGATTTTGAACTAGAATTGTAGTGATCTTTTTCAAATGAACATGTGGTCCTTCACTTAGTCATTCAGATGAAGGTGAGAAAATAATTACATTGTATCCATAGGCCTCTCATGGAAAAATTCTTACATTAAATATGCAGGTGATTCATTCATAATGTATAGCTTTTGTAGTTTATAAATTTCACTTGAATTATACATTTAATTCCCTTCATAATTTTCCAATTAGATCAGGCTTGCATTAAAAGTTCTGTTTATAGTTACTCTAACAAAAGCAAAAAAAAAAAAAAAAAGTGCTGTAAATGTACTCCCTAGAAAAAGTTGAGAAATAATAAAGTTGAGACTCCAAAATCAATGCTCCCCTTGTAGCATTTTATTTTCTGAAAAGCAAGGAGCCCAGCATGTTGATCTATAATCCATGGCTTTAAATTCTCATGCTGCATTGACTGAGTTAACGTCGTTTAGTTAGCTAGGTAAACATCTAAGTCTCTGTGAAAACGTCACCTCTCCTGGAAAACCTGCCTGGATTAGACTGATTAGGATTCTCATTTTTTAACTCTTACAGTTGGTACAGTAATAAATTGACTGCTTTCTAAACCATTATTTTAAAATTTGCATTCTGTACTGAAGTGTGAATTTCATGAGGCTATTTTTTCTTGACTGGTCCATTACCACTCTGTGCATCACTGGACTCTAACAAATAGGTCTCTTCTTCACATATGTCAATGCTGTGATACCTCAGGTCCTTTGCAGACTCTCCTGTGCTTGGCATGTTCTGCTAAGACCCAGTGGTTTGGGCTCCTTACCAGGTCTCAACACTATGCCAACTCTTTAAAGAGGTTTTTCTTTACAATCCCAGCCAAGTATTTTATGTTCTGCTTTATTTGCCTGATAGAATGGAGCATGGAGCATTATTTGACAATATTTTGTTCATTCTTACATGCTTTATTTAAAAATTCCCTGAGAGCATACATTTAACCTTTATTTAAAACCACTTTTACCCCCGGTTTCTCCACAGAGCCTGTCACATCAAAGGTACAGATTGCACATTTGTTGAATGAATGAATATATGAAATCTTAGGTCTGATGTGCTCATTAATTCTTTTAGAACACAAGAAAACAAGTACATGGCTATTTTTTTAAAAAATTATATTATATCCCACTTAGAATAATTCTGTATACTATACTTTCACAAACACTAATTATCAAGTATTTATGTCTTATATCTTTCCTCCTGGGAAATATATAGTAAACTTCATTCATGTGGATATATTCTCTTCACTTCTCCTGTATTCATAGCCCCTACCAAAGTGCATGTATGGTACATAGTAGTTGTCTAGGAAGAATGCATTAAATAAAATCCTAAGTCTTTATCTAGGGGTAATTTATAGAGTTTGGCCATATATACTTTTTCTCATTAACAACGAGGTGTTTCTCTGTCCCACAAGTCTATTTTGGTAACAAATAAAAACTTTTCTTCTCATATCCACAGGATTATACCTTGACAATGTACTTTCAGCAAGCCTGGAGAGATAAGAGGCTGTCCTATAATGTAATACCTTTAAACTTGACTTTGGACAACAGAGTGGCAGATCAGCTCTGGGTGCCCGATACCTACTTCCTGAACGATAAGAAGTCATTTGTGCATGGAGTAACTGTCAAAAACCGCATGATCCGCCTGCATCCAGATGGCACTGTCCTTTACGGCCTCAGGTCTGTAGTATCCATTTTAATATTTAACTTGTCCTGAGAAAAATAATTATTGATTTTATAACAGAAGAATATTGTGCTGTTTTCCTTATTCTGCCTGCAATTTTGCTGATAAACAGTTAAATCTCCTATCCAGTAAATATCTGAGAGCTCAGGATAGCATGTGTACAAAGGGACTTAGCTCCAGCTAAGACTAAGTTTTTTTTCTGAATTATCTTCCAAAATCAGCTGCTGATCCTAAAGCTGCTTTCTTTAAGGAATAGGGATAAACAATATCAAAATAACTGAGATTCAGTGTTTCTTCAGAATGGAAGAAAATCATGGATGCCAAATGATTGTGTTTGAATGTGGCAGATGCTCTGTTTTGTAAATTGCTCCTGAGCTGCTTGAACTGGGTCATGGTCCTCTGATGACAAGAAGGCTTAGTGTGCCCTCTCACCCTCCAAGGAGTGTTCTGACCTGAAAATAAACAAAGTAACTGTCTCAGGTTTATAATGTTTTATAATAGCATATCCATACTCTTAAAGGTACCTCCATGTCAGAATTGTGATGCTATGTTATTTGGATGAAGATCATTTTAAATTAGACAGTTTCTACTTTAAAATTTTATTTTGTATTAAAAGGAATATATGACTTCCTGGGAAAAATGAAGAAAAAAGATACACCCCCCACAAAAAAATTCCTGAAAATAATACAATGTAGAGAATTTCTTTTCCTTATAGTTCACATCTACTCACCTGGCATTTGATTGCATTTGACCAACAATTTATGCAGACCTTAATCTGGACATAGTGCAGTGATGGGAACAAGTCACTGATGCATTATAGAGGAAGATATTCTAAATTTTGACATTTTCAGTTACCTCTGATCTATTCTATTTTATGAAATAGTGATGATAATAACAATAGTATTATCCACTGATCAAACACTGGTTAGGGTTAAACACTGAGCTAAGTGTTTCCCATGCATTATCATACAGTAGTCTCCCCCTTATCTACCGTTTGACTTTCTTCAGTTTCAACTGTGTGGTCTGAAAATGTATGGAAAGTTCCAGAAATAAACAACATGTTTAAATTGTGCACCATTCTGAGTTACATGAGAAAATCTTAGTTGTCATCTTGCTCTCTCCCATCTGGGATGTGAATCGTCTTTTTGTCCAGTGTTTCCATGCTGTATATGCTACCCAACTATTATCCATTTAGTAACTGTCTTGGTAATCAGATCAACTATCAAGGTACCACAGTGCTTGCATTTAAATAACTCTTTTTTTTTTAATATGGCCCCAAATTGGCAGTTCACATATGCCAAAGAGAAGTTGTAAAGTGCATCCTTTAAGTAAAAAGATGAATATTCTTGAGTTATAAAATTCATATTTAATTTGCTAAGATCTATACTAAGAAATGAATCTTTTAACTGTAAAACTGTGAAGAAAAAGAAATTCATGCTAGTTTGCTCTCACACCTCAAATTGTAAAAGTTATAGCCACAGTATCTGATAAGTACTTAGTTAAGATGGAAAAAGCATTAAAATTCTGGATAGAAGACATGTCAAGAAAACGTGTTCCCGTTGACAGCAGTGTCTTCTGCTAGAAAGAACTGAGCCTAAGAAGACTTTAGCACAGGATCCCCAGAAACAATTGATACCAAACCATTTACTGCAAGAAAGGGATGGTCACACCAATTCAGAAATAGGTTTAAGCTGAAAAATGCAAAACTTACTGGAAAGGCTGCATCTGCTGCTAAAGAAGCTGCTGCCACATTTCTGGCAGAGTTAAAGAAGTTGATTAAGGACAAAGGATCACATCCAAAGTACATCTTCAAATTCAGTGAAACTGAGCTCTTTTGAATCAGAAGTGCAATAGAACCTACATTCAAAATAAGTGCAAAAGAAACTAGGACGAAAATATGGAAGGGCACGTTTTCAACTCTGGTACTTTGTGTCAGCAGGGCATGTGACAAAGTCAGGCATAGGGTGCAGAGTAGAGAATCCACATGCACTCAGAACAAAGATGGATTTTCTGCCCATGTTCTGGCAACATCATCAGAAAGAGTGGGCAACAGCCATCCTGTTTATGAAAAAGTTCTACTAGTGCTTCATCTCAGAAGTGAGAAAACACTTGGAAGAGGAAAGGTTGGAATTTGAAGTCCTATTAATAGCAGAAAGTTGTCCCTGGCCATCTTGAATCTGCTTATTATGTAAATCTAAATGTCCAGATTGTATTTTTACCTCCAAATACTCTCTCATTGCTTCAGATCCTTGGCCAGAGTATTGTTCGGTTATTTAAGGCCACATAAACTCACCTGACATTTGATGGCATTAGAACAGCAAATGATATAGATCTCAATCTGGAATGGGAATTAATTCACTATTGCTGATGAAATAATAGTCATCAAAGATTCAAATTATGAAAGAAGACCTTGCCAATATCTTCTGGAGTAACTGAAGGAATGAGGTAATAAATGATGGTAAAGTTTTCCCAGGCATTGATGGGGAAGTTAACAAAATCATTTCCAGAACAAGGCAAGTAGGTGGAGAAGGATTTGCCAACATACTTGGTGAAGGAGTGGAATAACATATGGAAAGCCATCAAGAGGTGTTAACAAATGAGGAATTTTAAGAACTCATTGAGTCTCCCTTAGAGATAGAATAAGAAGAAAAACCTGAAGCAGAACCAACAGTGTGGGCATTACTGAAATTTGTTGAAGGATTTCTAATTATGCAGACATTAAGGGACAAGACTATGGAATGTGATCCTCAGATGGAACACCACATTAAAGTTACCTCTGTGGTCACTGAAGGATGACAGCCTCCGCAGCAATATATTGATGCATTCAAAAGGAAGACCAACAACTTCTGGTTATGTTCTTCCAAAAGTGTTCTTCAACTACCAAAGGTCACCAACCACTGGCATCAACTCATTCTGACTTCCACCCATCAACATTGCATGGCTCTGTGATCCCAGATCATCCACAGCAGATGATCCTTCTCCTGTCAGAAGGTCAGTGGTAGCCTGATGCTGCATCACCATCCCTGTGTCCATCACTTCAGGCTTTGCATCACCTCACATCATCACATAAGAAGATGAGTGCAATAGGAACATTTGAGAGAGAGTGCATTAACACAAGCTCAGTTACTGTGTTGTTATAATTGTTCCATTTTATTATGAGTTACGGATATTAATCTCTTACTGTGCTTTACTTTATACATCAAACTGTACCACAGGTATTTATGCATAGGAAAAAGCATAGTATACATAGAGTTTGGTACCCCCATGGCTTCAGACATCCAATGATTCACTGGAGATCTTGGAAAACATCCCTCCCAAGGAAAAGGACTACTGTATAAATCCTTACAATAGCCCCACGTATTAGGAACTCTTACGACTTTACATTCAAATGAACAAACAGAAGATGATGAATCTTGCCCAAGATCACACACACACACACACAAATATCTTTGGAGATGAAATTTCAACTCTGTTCCAGTTTTAAAACCAGAGCCAGATGCTACGCAGGGATGTTTCTACTTGAATATTTTTCTTATCTGTTCTATCTCATTTTTATTTTCTGCTTGACTCATGTATTATCTTAGACCCTGAGATTCAGATTCTGTTTATCATGGTTGTAAAAAGAATGGCATTTGGCTATCAAGGCAGGGAAAAACCAAAGGAAGGACTGCAAGGAAGCCCTGGAGGCAAAGTAATGGATTATACACCCACCCTGCTAACAGACATGCCTGAGGAAAGAAGAAAACAGAAAATACACTGAAGGGCATCTGAAAAGATTCCACTACAGCGGTGACTTTGAAAGTACTAGTGGAAATGATTGTGCTCAGCAGATCCATTTTGCTAAAGTTATAACTTGAAGTCAACCACACAACATAGGCAATCACAAAGACCTTGATGAATGAATGGCCATGTGGGCAGTGGGGAAAGGGGGGGTTTGGAAAGGTTGTAGCTCACACTTCTTAAGCATAGAAAGAGGTAGAAATCTGGAAGAAGACAGGGGGAGACACATAAATAATAAGTTGGCCATTTAGCAGGGAATAGTGGGAGGGAGCCATTGGTAAATGGCAAGCAGTGGCCAAGCTGCAGACCCTGTGATGGACGTACTTTTCCCATCAGATCATTTCATCTTCAAATAATTCATGCATAAATCATCCCGAGCTTTTACTGATTCTGTAGAATACTCATCTTTAGGGCAGAAATCATGTCGTATTCTCCTTTTTAAGTTCAGTACCGACACTGGGTGTAGTGGCACACACCTGTAATCCCTGTGGCTTTGAGGATCATAAGTTCAAAGCCAGCCTCAGCAACTTAGTGAGGTCCTAAGCAACTCAGTGAGACCCTGTCTCTAAATAAAATATAAAAAAGGGCTGTGGATGTGGCTCAGTGGCTAAGCGCCCCTCAGTTCTAGTACTACTATTATTACTACTACTAGTAATTAATAATAATAATAATAATAAATCCAGTACTGACAAAGCACCTACACTGTAAATAGGAACTTATTAAGCATGGGGAATGAATTTGTGAATGCATATATACAAAGCAGGGAGTGGACAGGAAAATCAGCAATCAGAATGTCTTTGGAATTGAGAGAGATGAGGAATACCAATATAGATAATAAATTGACTTCTTTACGTTGTCACTAGTCATACAACAACAACCAAAAAAAGGATGACTACTGGTTTACTCATTTGTACCATTAAGACCAAATGGATATCATGTCTGTGCTTTGAATACTTGATGGTAGGAAATCATCATTCTCTCATCACCACTTCCCAAAAAAGGCTGCTGATAAAATATGCAGAATTCTAAATGCATCCGACATGCACAGAGAAGCCTCACAAATTGTGATTGTTCTCTCAATTGCATTGTTAACTCAGAAGATTAATTTTCAGAAAATTTATGAATGTACTACTTCAGTTTTTATGGATAAATAGTAGAACAATTTATTTCTTAACTGGTAATTTAATGCAGACATGCTCTTCCTTTTGTCTACTCCAAGGAATTTATTTGTGATAGAGAAGTAAAAAGAATTCAATTAGAAGGACCACTGACAGGGTTGATTCCGAGATGCTCAGATCCTCCTCCCATTCATCCACCCACAATTTTGGCATTTTTTTATTACTGGCAATCTAACAGGAAATTTATCTTGTGTCAGTATTTAATAGTGGCTGTATTGAAACAACACTTAAAATATTAATATCAGAAGATAGTACTCAATAAAAGGTTTAACATGTTCTCATTACTCTGAGAGAACTATGCATATATTATTTAATGATAACTGTAGGGTCTAAAAAGTAGATTGTATTATTTTCTCCATTTTGCATGAAGAAGTGAAGTCATGTATAAAATTAAACTGTCACTATACAAGGGGTCATAGTTACCTGAATGTGGAGGTATTACTCTTCATCGCTCTGTCCCGTTCTTTACATACTGGTAACATGGGAATACATAGTAGGAATCGTCTGAGAGAAACTGGCAAAAAAAATTAAAAAAGTTTAGAAAAGATTGTTGGAAATAGTTTTCATTAGATCTATAGATGTAGATTTTATTCCTGATTAATCAAATAAGGCTCCAGATAATAAGTGCATCTCTAGGGCTTGTGGCTCACTCCAGTTTCAGTTCACTAAAAGATGATTTTGGTTGTATAGATTCCTAGGGTATGGGTAAGATCATTGTGAAGAGCTTGGTGTTGGTGACTTCATCAGCCTGAATAAAGCCAACTGAAAGGCAGTCATCTAGACCTGAACATAGGAGTCTGAGACAGCTAGACTGTCTCAAGGCAGTGACCAAGGAATTGGTAGAGCAAAGCCTTTGAGCTGATTGCCAGGTAAGTTCAAGGCATAAGCTAAGAACATAAACTCCCTGCTCCCTGTGAAGCCTGGCAGGGAAGGAGGAGGGTGAGACACTTATTCACAGGATCTGAGCAAGTTTCACAGGGTTTTCTTTGGTGAAATAGTCAGCTATTAAAACACAGTAAAGAGAAAGAAAGCTGCATGGTAAAATCTTCATGCTTGTTGAATTCAATGATGAGTATGTAGGTGTTCTTTGTGTCATTCTTTCTACTTGTCTATATGTTTGAAAATGTTCATAATAAAATTTGGAAAAGCAGATAATTACATTTCAGAAGTCAATGGTCCTTTAGTTTTGTTATCTAGAACATATTACCCATAATTTAAAAGATCTGTAGCCAACTAATGATCTTTCTGACCTCTTGGAGATGGAGAATCATCTAAGCACACATCTGCTTTGAGGAGCTGTAGTTACAGAAGGGCCATCTCATTTCAGAGGATATGTTGCTCAGTGGGTGGCATCTGTGACCACAGATGGCCAAGCTAAGCCACTATCTAGAGGACGGTCAAACCTCTTCAACTACTACCTGGCTAACTTCCTTATGAAACACTCCTTAAAGAGCATGCCCATTGCTTCTGACTGTGTACAACCAGAGCGCTAAGTCTACTCATGGTGATGCATTGTGTTTGGTTAGCATGAGTTTTGAGCATCGTGCACCGACATCTCTGCAGCAAGCCGCATCAAGGTACCGTGATCACTGGAAGTTCAAAGTATGATGACTAAGACTTAGAAATATGGAAAATATTTTAGATCCTACTGTGATAGTCTAAGTTCTGATCCTAATTGGATCTCTGTTTCCCTTTCTCCAAAAGCTTAGGTGTGCAGCTTCCTCTTAATTATTCCATTGTTCCTCAGCTTGATGATAATTTTAGACTCAGGGAACAGAGTCCTAATGCTGC